>DWCF01000455.1:0-46425 GCA_018230265.1 Delias oraia
CTTCGTCACATACGTCCATTTTGCTTGCTTGAAAAACAATTGAAAAACGGCGAGAACTAGTTTTATTTTCTTTTTTTTTGCATCTTCAGAATGTCAACATTTAATGGTATTAAAACCACCCAGTAACATACTCAGTAGTACGGCCAAAGAGATTTGATTACTAATAATATATTCCAAATACGAAAATACTTTTGCCCCTACCTATTATAATGCTTTTTTATATACATAGACAGTCTATAATTACACATTATATATATACATATATATTATACCTGCACAACAGATCATAAGCATAAGACCATATATATATTTCAAGTTTGAAATATTCTTATGACATGTTTCATATTGGTAGGGGACTATAGACTATGAGCGAATGATTTAGTTGTAGTACTTTTTCACAGTAATAGATGACATTTTACATCAATATAAATTCATAAATTCACCAAATTACTACATTTATGGTGATTTATATTATGTTAGGTTGCAAAACAGATATAAATAACTTTGGTTTGTAAGAATTGAGGTATAAGCTTTATGTTTGGAAATAATATAATTTAGCAAAGAGTTTTACTACCAGAATTAATTATATATTAAAGATTATTATCTTATTATTTTTCATAGAAATGATCACAAATAAACATCACGGTATGCGATAAGAAAAATAATATTTCATGAAACACCTTTAGAAATGATTGTTTGCGATAAAACATCCCTTTTAATCGGGATTTCTTTAAAAAATTTATACAAAACTCTGCTGGAGAAAAGGCAAAACCTCTCGCGATTATAATAAGGATAGCATAATTAACTCATCCCCAGTTTTAAAACTGTGTAAACGAGCGATTTTTATTTTAAATTCTAGTTTGATTGTGATTTAATGGTAAATCACTTTTTAAAATATGTCTATTATTTTTATTATTTCATCAAATTTTTGTTACATACCAGAAAGCGCAGAGTATAACGTCCACCCACAAGGTAGACAGACGACCTTATAAGGGAAGACGCTGGATGCAGGTCACCTCTGACAGGTATGCATGGAGGTCCGAAGGGGCCGATGTCCAGCACTTGACGTCGTACGGCTGAAATGATGATGATGATGATACTACACTAATCATTCTAATAATATTGCGCAACACACGCCCGTTTATAATTTCATTCCCGCCTTCACCCATTAAGTTCATTTTTAATTCAACTCAGACGCAATTATTATTTGAAAGGATAGCACCTCCACAATTATATTTTTCTTTACGCTTCGACTTTTTTATATTAGAGCATAAGCGGATACAGGCGACTATTATAGACAAACACGATAAATAATTTCAAAACAAACTTTGATATTTATTTTTGTTTTAAATACAAGATCAACAATTGAAATTATTTAGTCACGTCAATTGTATAAGTTCAAAACATATATGTTTGTTGGATATCGCTTGTGTCAAACTAGATTCTAAATATTTAATCGGGCTAGCAGCGACTTTGGTTATATCAATAAACTTTATTACTTTTTTTATAAACATATTTAGGGCCTTAAAGTAGCTGGGCGAATTCCTTAACAATATCTTCCCGTGGGATTCCTATGCTGCCGCACTAAATGGCTCAGCCGTTCTAGTATGATACCTCGATATCATATAATACCAGCGTGCTTGTTATGTGTTTCACTGAGTGATACTGAAGGCCCTTATGCCGCGTAAGCAGCGAAAAAGAAAAACACAACTAAATAAACAACCAAACTTAATAATATACAAATGTATTCTAGAATGATTCTAACAAATGGAAAAGGTAAATTTCTGTGGCTTTTGAGAAATAGTATTTCGTAGATTAGCAGAAAGATCGAACCCAGGACTTTAAGATCGCGTACAGTGTATTTCAATCGAGTAATTAATTGATCGATGCTTGATAGACTCATATTAACAAGGACAAAAGCAATTTATAAACCTTCATATTCAAAAGGGAAATATTCCTTAATAAATGATCAGCAAATAATATAATAATGATCGTAAAATGGAAACACAGTTGGGTAGTAAAGGATTTTAAACAGTTAATTATACAAATAAATCACATTAATAGTTCTCTCGTCCCGATGGATGACAGCATTATCATAATTATTTCCGCATGAACGATTTTATTGAAAGAATTTAATAATGTTTCCATAAATATAAGACCAATAATAAAATGAACGGTAAAGAGCAATTACGCTCACGTGGTCTATGTTTACCTGTGTTAGTTTTAGAGAATTTCACTCTTATCGTCTTTCTTCACACCCGTGGAAGAGGCATGCTGAAGCATATGCGAACGCACTAAATGAGCGGCTCGTCCGAAGTAAGAAGTACGGCACTTGTACTGTCTTTCGATGAGTGAGTGCGGATATCAGAGGCCCCTAAAAATGTCGCATAAAAATGGCATAAGAAGACGGAAACACAATAAATACGCAGATTGTGGTGCGGTTGTCCATGGGCGGTGGTGTTCTCTTACCATACAGGAGACCAACCTGCTCCGTTCTCCGCAAAACTATAAAAAAAATCTTCTTTCCGTGACACATGAATTTATGTAATACCAAGAAGTTCTAATTCTGAGGAAATAATTCTTTAGGATACGTGTACATCCCTGCGCGCCTTTCATAGAAATTTTTAGATATAAAATGTGTCTGTCCCATGCTCCATTCAATATTTTTTAGCGTTTATATTATTTTTAGGAACTTATGCAGCAGATATTTGCGCCATAGACTAAACGAAATAAAGGTTTATTTAGGAAGTAACCTGGTTTTACCGCTCTGATGTCAAAGATAGAGCTCGTACTTTCTACCTCATTTGTTAAATGAATCGTGTCCCGACTCCCAAGCAGATCTCATATATTTTAAGGGTGGCTTAAACATTTCAAAAGTCAAAGATTGCAAATTGGAAAGAATGCAACATGTGCATTTTACGTTCTCAGATGAAACTCGATCATACGAATATTCAAACCAATGCCTTACAAAAGCACTATTTCGGCTCATAGAAGACAAACACTCAAAATGAATTATTCATGTCGAGTCTCACCAGTTTGCCTTACCGGATGACATTGGAATTTGTGATCCTCTATTTTTGGAAGATACTTTCAATCTATTAACGAATAAAATCGACATTATAAGAATTACTATATAATAATTATATTTATACTTGAATTGAGATCGTATGGAGATCATCATCATCATCATTTCAGCCGCAAGACGTCCACTGCTGGACATAGGCGTCCCCCTTGGACCTACATGCATATCTGTCGAAGGCGACCTGCATCCAGCGTCGCCCGACGACCTTTATAAGGTCGTCTGTCCACCCTTTTCGGCCGCATTGGCCATCCGCTCTACGTGCAATGTGGCCTGCCTATTGCCACTTTAGCTTGCTAACTTGGCTTTTTCGTATGGAGATACATCAACACTATATAAACAACATTATGTATCATCTATGTAGGCTATCTGTGTGTAATTGAGCTAGCACATCCGAGGTAATACTAACAGAATAACAGCGTCAATAGTACTTGTACTGTGGATCGCAGTGTGATTGAGGATATCAGGAGCCCGTGAGTAGCGGCGTAAAAAGCCGGCCACACAACAAAAGTACTCTAACCATAAAGGATCTCGTTAACCAATAGAAAAATAATAAAAATTCCTAAGAAAATCGAACGTAATATCAAAACTTTGTAAAATTTCAGTAAATTGACTGGGTTTAAAACGTTTATTAACGCTTATTATTCATAGTAGTGACAACATGGCTGATATTGGCAGTTCACGGCAATTGCAAACCGCTTTGTATTGTAATGTACATGACTTGGCCAAAATTTGTACTACCTTTGTGAATCCTTATTTACGCGTACCTCTCTGTAATCATTTGTTTCGGCCTTTCGTCGGTTCAAACAATGATTGAACTCAAATAGCGATTATCTTCGGTTGTTTTCCATTTTGGCTATTATAGAGGCCACTAGATATTATGTTTAAATTAAAGTCCTTATGTTCCTCTTAAAAAACGAACACGTCCCAGAACTAACGGTTTCATTTTTTTATGATATAGTGGACAACGGAGCAGGTGGATCTCCTATATCGTAAGAGAACACCGCCGCCCATGAACAACCGCACCACAGTCCACGCAGTGTTTATGCTGTCGGCTTTTTACGACGCTTAAGCGGCATTTTTAAGAGTCTCGGATATCCTCACTCATTCTGTGAAACACAGTAGTACAGTTTCACGCTGAGTATTCTGTGAGCCTTTGGTATCCCTTCGGATGAGCCAGGCCAATTAGCATTTATCCTATAACTATCCTAAGGCATAGTTTCAACGTTATTAAGAAGCCATTGCTCAATCTTAATCAGAAACTATATGCATTTTTTGTTAATGAACTTTTTTTGGAAAAATTATTAATGTTATAATATAAACAAAGATTTTTCAATTTATAACTATCCCGTTACGTATTGCACGAAGATATGATAGTTAAAATTTACAAAAATATAAGCCATTATATTGTAATTTATGTAGGTTAAAACAATAGAGCTGTAGTAAGTCCGAAAGCATCATCTTAATTAGGTTAGTTTCTACTTAAATGTGACAATTATGTTAATGATAATTTACGCCTTAAAGAAGACAGAAAGGGAAAACGATGATAACTCAATTAAAATCATTTTTGAAGGCATTTTGTGCCGCGCGCCACCACTCAATGATATTAGCTGCAGTAGATGTATGTATTTCCAAACCAACCGATTTGGAAACTGTAACAAAGATCGTACCTAGTCTTTAAGGGCCGGCAACGCACACTTGGCTCTGCAAAAGCTGGGGGTGTCGATGGGCGGATGACCGCTTATCCTAGGTGAGGCTCCTGCTCATTTGCCACCGTTTCCATAATAAAAAAAATCATAAAACTCAAATAAGTATTTAACAACTATTTTGTAATAGAAAACAATCTTCACAATTAAAATCTCTGGCTAACTAATCTTATTTATTTTTTATTAACTAATCTTTGAATATCTTAAAGATGTGCATATACAAGAGAAGTGGCGTAATAGGTTTTTATAGTTGCCCGCGTATTGGTTGTGTTGCCGGCTTTTTACGCCACTCCAGCGGCATTTTTAAAGGCCTCCGATATTCTCACTCACTCAGTGAAACATAGTAGAAGTACTGTTTTACGTTGAGTATTCTGTGAGGCCGTTGTATCACTTCGGACGAGCCGGTCCAATTAGTTCGTCTACATATGCTACAGCATGGCTCTCCCACAGATTAAATATAGACGGTAAAATATATCTTGTTATAAGTTTTGTTGTTACATACACAAATAATATTACAATTATTTTATTTAACCATAATTCAATCAATCCATTTTATATGTATAATGGCATATGTAAGAAAGTAATATACCTAAGAGCAGAGAAGCACTAAAGTATACGCCAGAAGTTATGTGGAATATCAAAGTGCATTCTTCATTAGTATTCAGCCCACCTTCAATGTGGGACCGTGTTTTGCTAGCCAAATGCAAACTTATGCATGCAATCGTATAGTTCTTGTATAAATTTAAACAGTTACTTTCAATGGTTCAATTATTGTTGCAATAATCTTGTAATGTGCTACCATCAATTTAAGGATTAACTTAACATTATCTTGATGCAAATATAATGATGTTTGTTTTAAAACATTATATAATTTTAATAGTCAAGTTTTAATAATATGTAACATGCTTACACTGCGCGTCTTACCAACTTCTTCGTACATATAAAACAACAACCAGCCGTGATGACTAAATTTATTAAATAATTGCCTTTATAAATATGTTTTATTTAAATACCCAAGTTTTAATAATAGATTGAATTCACTACTCTGCGTCTTTCCAATCTTTTTTTAATAGAATAGCGGGCAGCGGAGCAGATGGGTCTCCTATATGGTAAGAGAATACCACCGACCATGGACAACCTCACCATAGTTAACCCATTGGTTGTGTTGCCAGCTTTTTTACGCTACCTAAGCTGCATTTTTAAGGGACTTCGATATCCTCACTCACTCAGTTAAACACAGTAAAAGTACCGTTTCACGTTGAGTATTCTGTGAGCCCTTGGTATCACTTCGGACTAGCCCACCCAATTGGTGCTTTCACATATGCTTCAGGTTGGCTCTCCCACGGGTGTGAAAGTATTAGGGTACTCGCCCGGCCACTGTCAAGCCCTTCCAGAGATCGAATAAATTATAATTTACAATTCTCCGGACCGGGATTCGAACCCGATACCTCTCGTTTCGTGCTAGACCTATTCAGCCACTTAGCAACGAGGCTCTCAATTTTTTTATCAATTTACGTAAAAACTACTCGTAGTATGAGTTGTTACAATGCTAGATTTTAAATTTGTTGAATAATTATATATTTGATTTTTGTTGTGAATAATATCGCAAAAATTCTGTGAATGAGAACAGTTTTGCGCTTCGGAAACTTTCTAAACTACACTTGTATTGGTTCGGCAATTGACTCCTCATATCAAATTATAATTTGAAGTCTCAACTCGTAGCTGGACACATTTCTTAGATAATTTTCGTATAATAATAAAGTCGATAAAACAAGAAAATCGTTAAATAAAGATATTTGCATAACTGAATTGCCGTATTTTATAAAATACCTTATTTATCATTTCATAAAATAATTAATGATATAAGTATATCGGTATCTCCAAAGTAAGGGGTACATACAAAGGGCTAAGTGGTATACCAGGCCAATGAGCTTGATAATAATTAAAGAGGGTAGGGCTCATTGATGATCTTCACAATGTACCTTATAGAGAATCTTTAATAGAATATTAATTCCATTCCATTGAGCAAATATAATCTCGTTACTTGGCAGTCAATGATTTTGTTTTAAACTCTTCAGAAATCTATAGATAATTGAAATTCAAATGTATAGAAAATATTTTCAAAAAGGGAAGAAAGGAGATTAATTGCGTTGCATATGCTAATACGATTTCTTTCCTCGGGAATTGAATGTTTGTAGGCTTTGGTGTTAAGTACTTTAAATTACCATAATGAAATACCGTTATTGTATAAAAAAATGTAAAATTAATTGTTAATTAACTAAGTAAAAACTGCTAGTTAGATATAATTATTGTGTATGAGTTTATGTTTGAAGGTAACATTAGTAACAAATACAATTGATGAAAAATTCTTTACAATGGCCTTTAAATTTTTAATCTTAAACTCTATACGAATATATTTACATAAATTATTTATAATATATTCTATATTTTTTCACATATTCCTCAAAATCTAAAAGGCACAAACATAAATCTTAAGAGTTAAAATATATGAAATATATATAAAATAAAAATAAATGGATGTTCCACATTTATTCAATTAATACTTCAAGAAAAAATATATATCTTGTTAAATAATAATATTATTATATTAATAAATATGTACATTTCAACTACAATTACCACAATCGTATAATATATACTTTTGTAATTAATGAACACGTGTCGCTTATTTAATTCGATCTTTAAAATTAATTAATAAACATTTCATTTAAATCTTTCAACTATTTATAATTTACTGTTTGGACGGATTAAAATATTTCCTTATATTTAACAAGATTTTAAAATAACATTATGTACGACCGTTAACGTACTTAACAACCTTAGTGGCGATAACTTAATAAAAAGCCATATTTAAACAGCTACTTCACAAACGAAGTAAGAAATTTTGTTTGAAAAATACGTATTGTTTATTCTAATATTTGAGTATATATTGTATGTTTCTTTGTCAATTTGGTATCATCCAAATTCTAAACTGCGTTCGTTATGTATAATATGGTTTGTTAAAAGTAAGTTTATTACTTAGAACGACTTCAAAGGCGCTAGCTCTGGAGCTGATGGTACTGGTGAAACGGTATCTGATGATGATAGAGATTCAAACTTTCTCGGTTGAAGCAAACCTTTCTTCGAAGCCAACATTAGCAACAGAACTGCAGATACAAGGAACGATATCATCTGTAAAACATATGAGATTAAAATAGCTTGAAATTTAAGCTTAAAATAATAATAATGCAATTTTATTAATTATAACATTATTTACGTAAGTAGTTATTTTCAATCTTCGTAATTTATAATAAGTTTATGTGAACTTAATGAATATAATCACTTCTTGAATAAGTTAAGTGTTTCGTAAATAAATATTCAAAGAGATTAAACCAAAACTCACCGCAGAAACACTGAACGTCGCAAAAACTTCATATGAAAACATCGTGTACAAAATAAACAATATTGAATTTACTGCGAACACTATTCGATAAAATACTAATAATAACCCATACAGATTAACTAAAATTTCACAATTTATTGAAATACACCTTTTTAAATATGGTATTTAAGTAAATATGTTGTACAGTTGTGAACTTTGTCTCGTTTGCGACTTGAGACAAATGACAACTGTGTCCCATGACACATGCGACTTGCGAGAAGTGTGGCAACGTCGCGCGAAAAATACGGCCACAGGTTAAATATATCGCGCGCATATATATAGTAAATATGCATAAGCATGTGTATTTCTGGTGATTATTGATATGTTCCAGAATGATATTCCCGTTTGCCGCCAAATGCATAGCAGCATCACAAGCCAAAAACAGATTTGGGTCGGGATGGACAAGTATACAACTTTATTCCTAAATTTCCATTGACTAATTGTATATTTTGTTTTTATTATGGTATAGCAGACTACGGCGAAGGTGGGTCTACATACTACATACAGTAAGAAAACTCCGCCGCTCATGATCAACCACTGTTGCTGGCTTTTTACATTGCATAAGCGGCTTTTGTAAGATCCTCCGATATCCTCTCTGACTCAGCGAAACAAAGTACCGTTTCAAGTACAACTACCATTTTACCGTGAGAATTCTGTGAGCCCGTTGTTATAGGCGAGCCGGCCCAAATAGTGCGTTAGCATATCTTTCATAATGGCTCATGGATAAAAAGGTTCAACAGTAAAAAATTTCATTCAAAAGATAAGGCAGAGACTTGTCTTATCAATGATGAGATATGATATTTTCGTCCCAAATTTTATTTTATTTATTTTTATTTTATTGTTTATTTTATTGTGTTGCATGTTAAATATTAATTAAAATATCATATTGTCCTTTTCGCGTAACTCCGTGTGTCAAACTTAGTAATGATTATTAAATTTAACACTGTAAAACAAAGATTCAACATATTTCTTGTGTAATGTTTACTTATAAATTAGAATAATTGATTACCTTTTGCTATTTAAAATCAACAGGCGTTCGGAATTGTCGATCTAAACTTAACATTGTTTTGGTGTTCATTATTTCAATAACCAAATATATATTTGAAGAGTCTATACTAACAGTCATCCAAAATGAATTTATATATAAATTAATTATTTAAAACCTTAAATGTTGGTTAAACTTTAAAACATTTTCAGATATTCTCTTAATTTATTCCTCAGTACAATGTGTTTTTATTAACCAATGACAATTATTTACGACTGCATAGGTAAATGAATTAATTAAATGAAAACTTTATCTATGACTAGGTCTGTATTATGTAATTATATAGTATAATAAATTTCAACGATATAAATTTTGCAATATAAATGCCCAAATATTTAAAATATAACGTTATTTAACCTTCATTGACTTTTGACTTGGTTTTCGTTATAAGTAAGATCACCTAACAGACTCTTTGAAAAGAAAAAAAAATTCTGCCATCATAATAAAATGCTTCACATAAATAAGAAGGCTTCTTCCTGATTTGGACAGAAAATGTCACAATTTTTTTTTTCAAATTTATCCGGGTGTCCTGTAATTAAACGTTTTAACCATAAAACACCCGTGGGAGAGCCACGCTGAAGCATATGCATCCGCAGTAACTGGGCCGGCTCGTCCAAAATGATTTCACGGGATCACAGAATACTTAGCGTGAAACGATACATGTACTGTGTGAGTGAGGACATCAGAGATCTTTAAAATTGCCGCTTAATTGGAGTAAAAGGCCGACAACGTCACCGATGCGCGGACTGTGGCGCGGTTGTCTATGGGCGGCGATGTTCTCTTACCGACCTGCTCCGTTGTCCTCTATACTTAAAAAAAATTAAGGGAATTACCATGGACTTAAACCAATGTTTCCAGTACTAGATATGAAAACGAATTAATGTTACTAACAAACTTCTGAATGTTTTTTTATATCTATTTGAGGTTGTATGGTAGCTCAACTCTGACATATTTGCACCACATAAGTTGGCAAAGTGGCGTTATCATACCCATAAAGCACGTAGCTTTCATAACTATGAATATTCATGTAAATTTGAATACGGTCCAGATATGCGTAGTGCATGCCTCTAACGTACTGGTTTTCCATTTCAGAAAACGGATAACGGTCAGTAAATTCATCGGCGTATGAGTTTCTGGACGCCCTAACTAAAAAACTGCTTGATTGTGAAGTAAAACGATAATGCTTTTTTTTAGTATTGCGGACAACGGAGCAGGAGGGTCTCCTATATGGTAATAGTATACCACCGCTCATGAACAACCGCGCCACAGTCCACGCAGTGATTGTGTTGCCGGCTTTTTACGCCATTAATGCGTAATGAATGCGTAAATATATGCTCCAGCATGGCTCTTCCACGGGTGTATGTTAAATATTGAACAAAGTATATTTATACACAACTAAAAAAGGAATCGTCAAGTAACATAATTCACTTATCTGAAGCATCCGTTCATAAGTAAAAAGCCACATTTGGTTCTACGCGTTTGGTGCCAAACTATACAGTTGTTTTTCAATTTCCTGAGTACAGGAAATGAAAATTTACTGTAATTACACTCAATATTTACTTAGACTATAAGAGTCTTTGTTATAAGGTAGGATAAACCTATTTACACTCTATCCTACTAATATTATAAACGCAAAAGTTTGTGTGTATGGATGGAAATTCGTTACTTTTTCACACAAAAACTACTGTGATTTTAATGAAATTTTGCAAAATACTCATTTGTATACATCAGAATACATAGGCTATGATTTATAATTATTTTTTTATAAATTGGGCAAAACACAAAATAAATATTAAATAAATATTTAAGGATCTATTATTATTTATCAGTTACCCATGTTTTAGTGATAATTAGATCGAACCCTCTGTAGAATCACAAGAGGCCTTATGAATTATTAAAAGAATACTTATGCGTACAGCCTCGAACATGAGCAATACATTTTGGTTGTATTTAAGTAGGCTTCTAGTCGTAAATTGTTCGATTAGAATTGTCTTCTATATATACAAGACGTAACTATATTAGATTACGTCTTATAGATTAAATTTGAGTTTAGTTTATTTCTTTTATTTTTTACCATTTTGTTTGATTTAAGTAGCAACATGGTTACAATGTCATATGTTATGAAGTAGTCGTCAAAAGTGTTAGATGTACGTTGTTGTTTTGGGGTTTGTTTTTTTATAGTATAGCGGAAAACGGAGCAGGTGGGTCTCCTATATGGTAAGAGAACATCGCCGCCCATGAACAACCTCGCCGCAGTCCGCGCTTTGGTTGTGTTGCCGACTTTTTACGCCTTAAGCGGCACCTGTAAGGTTCTCCAATATCCTCACTCACTTTGCGAAACAATTTGTGCGTCAACATATGCTTCAGCATCGCTCTCCCACGTGTTATGAATTGTTGTATGTTATGAAGAATTAATATGTTTAAATATTGAAGAATCCTGTATTTTACCTGGAATAGGTGATTATCCCATATATATTTAATGGTATTGTGCGTGGTTTAAAATTTCGAATCTTAGTTTTGAAAATTCAATCTTATTTTCTTTTTGTGAAATATTCTGTAAATTTCTACTCTTAACCATATCATTTAAATAAATAAAATCAATTAAATGGAATAATTAGTTTAATCTTTGACGATAGAACAGATACGACATTCTGGCTGATTCGGTGATGCCGGCGAATGTCTCTGTGTTTATTTGTTGAATATATTCTGCTGGTACCAGGAAACCGTATTGATTGAAGTCAGGTAATTCCACGGTATAGGAAAAAGGGATCCCAATATTCTGAAATACAATACAATTTGTTAGTGAAAGTTTAATTATATATATAATATTTATTAATCTCTGTAATATAAATTAAACAAAAACCAAAAATTGTCTTCCCTAAATTATACCAGGATTGATATAATTTTGAAATAACTGAAAATCAAGTTATTCTTAAGAAATCCAGTATTGTAAAGTTCGTTCTATGTAAATAATCATATAATTTTAAAAATACAGATATACGTTTTTTGCTATTCTAAATCACTTATTCAATATATGAATACGTATTTTCTATTATTTATTACCTAATTTTGCAATTAAATTTTTAAAAATTAACCGGCTTAAAAAGCTGTTAACATAACTAATGCGCGGACTGTGTCGCAGTTTTCCATGGGCAGCGATGTTATCTTACCAAATAGGAGACCCACCTGCTCCGTTGTTTGCTATACCATTAAAAATATACCTGCGCATAATCCTGAGAAGTTCCAGACGCCGCATACATAACAAATGCGCTATTTCCAACACTGTAATATCTGGCATCGGCCATTTTATTCGCATCAATATGAGCCCCCATGGCTGCTGCTACGATGTGTACTTGAGCGACATTCGCCGGCAAAGTCTCATTGTCGAAACCATATAAAACGTAACTACCATAAGTGTGCAGGTTTACGTAAATTTGTGTTCTATCAAGGTATTCGTAGAACATGTCTCTGACGTGTTGTGTTTCAACTTCGGAGTACGCGTAGGGTCCTGGATAGATATCAGAGCAAGGATTCGTTGAAACGCTGATTTGGCCGAAGAAAATATCAAAATTCCTGTTGAGATCCGCACCGTAGCAATCAGAGATCGATTGGTTGAACGATCGATTGCGACGCCACATCCGGTTCTGTTAATGTCAATTTAAATTCACGATAAATTTCAGAAATACTTCAAAAGCTCCCAGATACAATTAGCTTACAGTGATAAACATTATAAATTAAATAAATAAAGCAGCTTGAGTACTTAAAGAATAAATGACCATAATTTTTACCCGAGGGAGAGCTACGCTGAAGCATCTGCTGACACACGAATTGGGCCGGCTCGTCCGAAGTAACGCCGCGGACTCACAGAATTTCAGCTAAAAACTAGACTTGTACTGTATTTTGCGGAGTGAGTATATCGGAAGCCTAGGAAATTATACCACTCAAGCTACGTAAAAGCTGGTAACTAAGTGGCGATTGTGGCGCGATTGATGGGCGGTGGTGATTTCTTACCATAGTACCCGACCCGCTTATTATATTGCCCGGTTTACCATAAAAAAACAATAAATTGATAGAATAACACGTTTTTAAGTTAATTGCAACGTTACCAGACTTCACTTATGAGTGAAAATCGCTTACAGTGACATGTGAGTATTCATATCCATCAGGATTATAAACGGGAAGTATAACCCAGTCTATGTTCTCTAGAAGATCCCTATCTTCGTTCCGTAAATCTTCCACCAGTCTATGTATTGTGTAGAGTGCTACGGGTATAGTCGACCATTCCCTGGAGTGCATCGCAGCATCCAAAAAATATATCGGCTTGTTTGTATCCTCAAAATTTGATGTAGATATCTGCAATATACTTAAAATAAATAATTATAACAATTCATACAAATACGTATGTATTAGATATAACATTATTCAAATATACAAATTAAATAATTTCCGCTTTATATACAAAATTAAAACTGTAATGAGTTTCATATTATTTAGTTATACTAACGGACTCTACAGACTTCGTCCTGCCCAGAAGCTATCTACAGAGTCTAATTGTGAACCCTCAAAAACCCTTGGACTCGAAAGTACAAACCCGAAAAACCTATACCGTTAAAAAATATTATTGTAATTCGACAAAAAGTATAGATGTTAATTCAGGGTGTCAGCTATCTTGCAACCAAATTTCATGAATATTTTTCAAGCTTATAAGTTGAAATGAACGATGAATTTAGCCCGAATCTGTTCTTATATATCTTGTAATCACTGCTCATTTAATTACGTTCAGTAAATTCGAAGCTGCTTTGTCTTATAAATACTTACTAAATAATAAATGTCAATATGAGATGACCAACACAAACTGACTATTATGAATCATACTTCAGAGTGTGAGTGCGTTCGGGGCTTAGGTAGAATAGTTTGACACAACATAGAATCCATTTGGTTTGAACTTCATTTCTGTGTCACGTTCGGCTAGTGAATGTTATAAAGATAGGCTGGTAACGCAATAGGTCAGCTATAATCGGGACCATTTTAAAGTCGACAACGCATCCACGGTCCAGCAAGGGCTGGAGATGTCCATGGGCGGAGGACATCCTAGTTGAGAGTTCTGTTCGTTTGTCTCCCTATTTCCATAACATAATTGAGGATGTCCATGGGTAGCTAATCTTTTATTCTAAAAAATTAGCCTCCTATAAATACGAGTACCGTTTACCTTGACGTATTTAATGGGACGTCCTTCAAAGCTATTTCCGGCACTCAAAACCGTTACGATATTCGGATATTCTTGAGCCAGTCGATCTAGGTATGCTTCAATCTGAAAAATATGTATTTTAACCTATTACATAACATACGTGGTGGTAAATTTAGATTTACTCTATAATACTTATTAGAATTATAATTGTTGTGTGAGAGAATTATGCTTAAAGATATGCTGACCCAGTAATTGTGCCGGTTCGTCTGAAGTGATACCACGGGCTCAAGTAATACTCCGCGTAAAACAATAGTTATAAATACTGTCTTTTGCTGAGTGAGTGAGGATATCGGAGGCCCTCAAAATTATACCGCTTAGGCGACGTAACACAACCTAAGCATGGATTATAGAGCCGTTGTCCATGGGCAGCGGTGATCTATATAGACGTATTGCCTGGTCTGTTACCCGCTATAACATTTGTATACAAAATTTACAAAATTGTTGAAATATGGAAAAGTAAAATTCATAATTGAGTACCTCATACTTACCTCTTCATAGCGAGCATAGCTATTGTAAGGTGCTGCAGCTGCATTATTCCTTCTCATTTTCCAATCATTAAAGCCTTTTTCAAATTCTTCTAGCGCTCTGCAACGTGTTCAATACAGGATTTTAGCTCAATTTTTGCAAATTATTTAAAACACTTTTAACGTGTCTTTGAGTTTATTGAGTACACAATTCTTAATAATTATATTCTCCATTTATCTTAGTTCATCGACCTTAAATTTTACCTATATATGACATTAATAACAAAACATCCCAATTCTTTATATCATTTAGTGAATGTAAACTCAGTCTACAAAGTTTAGATGCATCTAAAATCTAAGCCTCTATGTGAGAGTCGTAAACTGTATGATCTCGTAAACTCGAAGTCGTCCATGAAAGGGTCATAAACAGAGACTAACTCTTGTTTATGACTCTTACAAGAAATAGAACGCTAGCCAAAATATAATTAATTAAATAACGATGGTTGCTTATAATCGTGTTATTAAAAAATTGTCTCTTTCTTTATAAGAATATATTTGTGATTATGTTTTAATAAAATATACCTGTATACATTATCTCGTTCGACATAATGCCGCAGACCACGTCCATCCAGCGCATTCAAAAACTGGTCACGGAATTCGGGTTTTACCATGATACTGGCATCTCTGGCTGCAACCATACCTGCACTCCAAACATCCAAGTCAAAATCTATTTGTAGCTGGGTGAGGAAAGCTATGTCATCCTGGTTTTTAATTTCAACTCCGTGAACTGTATAGCTGGAATGATAATATAGAGATTTTTGTAACATACTAATTGTGAAAATAAAGTCATGGAGCTCGAAATCATTTGTAAGCTTACAGTTTATTAAGTACTAATGGACGTGGTTGTCCTGTCCGTTTTACGTGACATTTTTTAACATATTGTGGCTATTTTTTATTATAATAATATATAATATAAACTAAATCACTGCACAGTTTCAAAAAAATCCATTACGTAGTCTTTGCATGAAGGTGTAACAAACATATATCCATCCAAATTTTTATCAATACTTTTGCATTAATTCTGTTAGTATTTTTTTTTAAATTTGTGATACAATTAAAAACCCTAACGAGAACACACTTATCAAATATTTTTTTAATAGGTGCAATAATTTGGTGTCGATATAATTAATGTTTTATATACTTGATATTAGTTTTATAATATATTACTCTTATCAGCCACATGGCTAGTAAAACTAATAAGACTAAAAAAGAAGTGTTCTTTTGCTATATTTTTAGTAATTTTAATTTTGAAATAGCATCGTAACCGGCAATTATAATAATAAATCTCTATATTATGTACATAAATGTGACTTTTATAACGAATTTGGACATAACATTCAAAAAACAAACGAGTAACTTATTACTAGAGTATAAAATGAAATAAAACTTACCCGATATACTGTTCATGTTTGGCATATGCATAATTAAAAAAAAATAATATTGCAAAATAACTCCAGACTCCCATTTCACACAATATAACACTATTCGCACGGATACCGTAGTAATACATCCATTTATCGACAGTCAATATCAAGATAGCGCGTCGTGTTATCACAAACTAATCTCAATTACACTATATTCATGTTTCTTTTTAAGACAATAATAAATTGTATCCTTCCAGACTTTTTTACTCCATGATCCTTGCTGATATTAAATATAAATGTTGTATGGTCGTGGCATTTATTTATCTCATCCATTCAGGGTTGTAGAGCGATTGTGGGTAAATGGTTTAAGAAACTTTTGTGTAACCAATAATCGTTCTGTTCAAAAATTAACATTTCATATTCCGTTTGTATGAGAATAACGTTTAATAGTGCCCAGATTTGCGTCAGAGTGCGATTCAATGTTTCCTAACATTTTTGACAGGTCTCCTTCATAAAATTTCGTCCTTGGATGACGACAGAGTAATGGAATAAACAAAAAATGCATGTCAAATAATTTTCTTTTCGGTTTTGTGAAGATCGGTTATAATAATAGTAAATCATTGTAATAATGAAGTCTTTTGAGGAAAAACTGTACTGTGCCTAGGTGGCGTTTATATATACAACATAATAAGAATAATGAAATATTACATTTTTATTCCCGAATACTACTATATTGAGATTTTTTACATTTTATAACGAGCAAGGGAGCAGATGGGTCTCCTTTTGGGTAAAAAACCATCCCCGCCCATTTATGGTCAAACACACTACAATCCCACAATTTATTGTTTTTTTTTTGGGTGTTTTACTCTCAGCAAAATATATATAGATATAAGCCCGTGGTATCACTTCGGACGAGCCGACCAAATTAGTGCGTTAACACATGTTTCAGTCTGGGTTTCCCACGAGTAAAAAAGCGTTAACACACTCCGGCCACTAGACCCTCCAAAGGCCAAATAAATTATTATTCTGACTGGGTTCGGACTCGGTATCCCTTGACGGCCTAGCATAGGCCACCATAGCTTTTAGCTTTTAGCGTAATTGCATTTAATATAACAATACGATAATTTAATTTTTGAATAGCGAATAGTAACGAAGATAAAAAATAGTTATGCTAAGTAAGTTTTTCCTACTTTCCTAAAAATAAAAGAAATAATCAAGATTATTGGCTCTCATAACAAGTTTGGGTCCTATGGTTAATAAACGCGTACAAGTATTGGTAAAACTTAATTTGGCGGAATATTGCCATCCCTAACTCGATCAAGGTCACTATTGATATAAAAGTATATACAAGGAATTTACACAGCCTTAACAATTTTTAAAAAAATACTATATCGTCTTTAAACACGCGTCGTTCACACTGACGCAAACACGTCACACATACAAATCAGACTTATCTCTTAATGATCAATTTAGTTTTATGAAATAGTGATAAAAAATTTCTACGTTTTTAAAATTTTCACAACTCGCTAATACTTACATTATTTTCATTAAAATACGCTTCAGTTATAAATTATCATTTATAAATTATCGTTATTACATACTTGATTCGATTCTAATTCGATTTATATGTGCATATAATTTGAAATAAAATTTGTACACAATGCTTAAATTAGCATTGATTTTTTTTAATATTCTGAGTTACGCTGCAATACTTCTGCACGGCAAAATATATTTGCCTCTGGATCGCAGACAAATATTCGTGTTATCTGTACAAAGTTTTCTATCTATGGTTGTTTATGATACTCAGTTAGAAGGTTCTATTGAATTCTATTAAACTTCCGTAGCTTTGGCGAACTTTGGAATAACTTTTACTGATAGTTTCGACTGATTTGCAGAATCATGGAGAAAAACATATTTTTCCAAAATATTATATGTTAATTAATACAATCCAAAATAAAGTTTTGCTGGATGGAACTCTAAAACACAATACATAATTTCATTTCAATTAAATTAGTACCTCTTTCAAAAATGACAATTTTTTTTTGGAAGGGCTGTTTCTGCCGGCCATATCACAGCTTCACATGATCTATTGATAATATTAAATAATTCTTTTAATTTAAATCTCTTAGAGCCTCGCAGCTAATTAGTTTCGAAGTCTACCATGAAGCGAGCGGTATCGGGTTCGGTTTCCCGGTCCGGACTATTATAATTTATTCCACCAGGGCATCCAAAAGGCCGGGCGAGAACCATGCTAACAAACTGATTAGGCCGGCTCGTCTGAAGTAAAACCACAGGCTCACAGAATACTGAACGTGAAATAGTAGTTGTACTTGGAATGGTGCTTCAACTGTGTTTCACTGAGTGACTGAGGTTATTGGAGGCCCTTAAAATTGCCGCTTAAGTGGCGTAAAAAGCCGAAAACACAAGCAATGCGCGGACTGTGGCTTGGTTTTTCATGGGCGGTGTTCTCTTACCATATAGACGAACCTGCTCCGTTGTCCGCAATAATTAAAAAGTGCAGAGAAATTTAAAATCCTTACGAACGAGAAGTAATAATAGAGTGAAGATGTAAATTTTTAATCATAGTAAAACTCTCCATTCCGACGAAATGAGTATAATTCTAAATTGAATTAAATTATTTTCATTTATTCCATTCGCTTTAAGCTCGAAAGTCACAGGACATTTTGAATGCTTATTAAGTTCTTTTAATGTACTTAAAAAGGTTACTTTCTGAAGGATTCCGTCCAATTTCGGTTTAGCTGCGACACTTTGCAATGTAAAGGGATTATCTCGGAAAAGGGTCACAGGAACATCTGTTATTTCTAGAAGAGACAATATTTTATAAAATGAGGTTTCCAATTCGAAAACGACTATGTAACATTATTTAAACTGCAAACGTTTTATCATTTATTCTGTAATATGCTGACATATTTTGAAATTACAATGGATCCCGTCGCTTTTGTCGTCGCACCATAACACCATGACACGACAAAAGGTTGCTTAATATTTTATAACCATGTATCGTTTTGTATAACTATAAATCAATATCGCACAATATACTCACGTATGAATTTAAATAATTTTCATCGCCTGTACTTTTAAATCATTCCTTTCAGAATATGAAAAATATCAGACGAAATTGAGTTAAAACTTATAATAAGAAATATTAATCTAACCATTTTGGTAACGCTATATGTGTTTCAGAAGAAGAATAACATTTTTTTTATTATTTTTTTAATTAAACGTCTATTAAATGTATTTAACTAATTTAAAATACATTATAAGTTTCATTGTAAACGTAGTTGTATTAATTTTGAGAATTAATTCTCTCCGCATAGAATAACTTGCTAAGGCGGGCCGAGTTTACTATACCTGCCCAGGTTTCTACATTTATTTGGTTTATATATTCCGGTGGGACCTCGAAGGCATACTCGTAACCTGGCAGTTCCAATGTATAGGAGAAGGGGACGAACAACTGAAAATAGAAAAGCAAATTCATAAGATGTCATGAAATACAGATCTATTATGTCTATGTAAGGGCTTGACTAAGAATTAATTAATTAAGATCGCAGCGGGTGGGCGTCTTTGAGGGAGGCCTATGTCCAGCAGTGGACTTGAATGGGCTGATGAAGAAGAAGAAGAAGAAGGGCTTGACAGTGGCCGAGCGAGTGTCTTTAAACTACTACAAGCGTGGGAGAGCCATGTTGAAACATATGCGGGCTCACAGAATGCTTAGTGTGAAACGGTACTTGTATTTTGTTTTGCTAAGTGAGTGAGGACTTTGGGGAGGGCTATGTCCAGCAGTGGACTTGAATAGGCTGATGATGATGAAGTGAGTGAGGATATCTGAGGGCCTTGAAATTATATCTATCACTTAAGCGGAGTAAAGAGTCGGCAACACAACGCGTGCTATGGCGCGGTTGTCCATGAGTGAAGGTGTTCTTTTACCATATAGAATACCCACATGCTCTGTTTTCCAATATATTTGTATTTAAAAATTTACTCTATAAATTAAATTACTCAAACAATAAGTGTTATAAAACAATATCACGTAATTTTTATTAAGCTAATTTTACTAGAAGCAGTCTCCCAAAGTCAAAGTATTTTGTTTCTCCATTTGAAATTACGCTACACATAAGTAGATATTCATTATGAATCGTGAATAAAAACCGACATCTAAGCTAAAAAGGTAATAAAAATATTTCTCTAATATAAATTAATATATTACTTCATTGCAATAGACATATTTATGATCAAAGATAAATTATGTGATTATGACATATTAATGATACAAAAAAGATTATTGATATCTTATCTGGTATGCTTAATTTTATTATACGTTTATTTAATTTACGTTATGATTACCAAAATAGTGTAGGTATAAAGAAGTAAACATTTTAACGTCTAAATCCACGAACTTTTACAGCAGATTTTGCAAGCAATACGTCGATTTAGATCTACGTACGAGAAGTAAAAAAAAATCTAAATTATTTTTTAAAAAGGGTAACAATTTTAAACTCTTAATCTATTTATTATAATCTTCCCAGAATATGTATACAATTTGGGGACCATCAAAAAAATAACGTATCTATCGCGTGTCCCTGCAAAGACTGATGTCTATGGACCTATTAAGCTAGGTAATATCGTAACACCCGTGGGAGAGCCATGCTGAAGTATAGGCACTAATTGGGCCGGCTCGAATGAAATGATACCATTGGCTCACAGATTACACAGCGTGTAACGATACTTGTACTGTGTTTCGCAGAGTGAGTGAGAGTATCGGAGGCCCTTAAAAATGCCGCTTAAGCGAAGTAAAAATTTCACAACCATGCGCGGTTTGTGACGCGGTTGTTCATGGGCGGCGGTGTTCTCTTACCACACAAGATTCCCACCTGCTCTGTTCTCCGCTATAGAATAAAAAAAATCATCCTATCGGGGTTACCATAATATTAAGATACAAAATATTACTGACCTGGGCATAATCCTGAGCACTGCCCGATGTTCCGTATAATACCAAATTACTGTTCCCAACTGCGTAATATGTAGCTTTGTCTAACTTCTTTGCGTCTATGCTAGCTCCCATAGAAGCGGCGACTAGATGTAGCTGGGCAACGTTGTGTGGCAGAGTTGTGTTACCAAAACCGTACAGAACATAGTTTCCATAGCTGTGTATATTTAAATATAACTGTATCCGGCTATCCATAAGGATATCCCTGATATACTGAGTCTCCGGTTCGGAGAACGGTTCATGTCCCGGATATGTATTGGAACAGGGATTTGAGGAAACACCTAATGTATTAAAATTGACATCAAAGTTCCTATTAGCATCTACACCGTAGCAGGTATCATTGACTTCCGGTCGATAAGATCGAGTACGACGCCAGAGACGCTCCTGTAACGATACGAGTGATGTCATTTTAAAGCGAAAGTAATTTAGCGTCTACATTTAGACCCATTGAAACATAATATTTTATAAATTTCGTACTGAAAATATATCGTACGTCAAAGGGGTTGTAATAAATACTGTGATATATTTACGACACAGTCTCCGCACTTTAGATGGTGATGCACTTAGATTTAATTTACAGAATACAAAAGAGAGATGTATTTCCAAACCCATACGACTTGGGAACCTTTATAAAAAGAAAACATGATAAAAAGCCGCCAACGCAGCCATCAAGGACTGGGGGCATCCATGGGCGGAGCACCGTTTACCGTAGGTGAACGTCCTGCTCGTTTTTCTCCTTATTATCATTAAAGCTGTCTGGCTTTCAAAGGCTAATCACATTTACTTATCTATACAATTTTAGTGGAACATCATGGCCATAACACAGAACGGAATTTTAAGGAAATTAATACGAACACTTATATGCGAATATTCGTAGCCATCAGGGTTAGCGATTGGGAGAATGATCCAGTCGATGTCCTCTAAGAGATCTCTTTCTTCACTCCTAAGGTCTTCTACCAGTCGATGTATAGAATAAAGCGCTACGGGTGTCGTTACCCACTCACGCGCATGCAGTGCTGCGTCCATAAAATATATAGGTTTAGTAGTGTCTTGGAAATTTGTTGTTGATATCTGAAATATACGAATTACAATTCTTATATCACTGATTCTTATTCATTCAATAGTCATTGCTCTGAAACGTTTTCTTGCCAATTAAATTACCATTTTAACTTTGAAACCTATGCAAGGATTTTATTCATTATAGACATAGCATTTGATCGTCATTCTTTGATTTAATTGAGTAAAATAGGCTGTGTAAACGGATGCGTTAGTTAGAAATGTAACTTAAAGAAATCTCGGAAGGCGTAAATCCTGTTTTCTCAAACAAATTATTCAAATTGAAGCCTTAAAATGAAGTTATAGTGAAATACAATAACTTTTATATATAAATATTTATGAATTCTATGTACTATAAACATATATGTTCAAAAGTGGTGAAATGGTTTCTGGTGGAGCTAAGCTAAGCCAATTAAGGGTTAATCAAAAGGTACATAATTGGTAAATTATGAATATGATAAATCACTTGTCTGTTATATGTAAATATGACGCAAAAGTATGTTTTTTGGCAGGTAGTAATTTGAGATTCCTTCTATTGGGATAAAAGACATGGTTATTCAAGAAAACAGTTCATAG
Source organism: Delias oraia (assembly GCA_018230265.1). Taxonomy (NCBI): domain Eukaryota; kingdom Metazoa; phylum Arthropoda; class Insecta; order Lepidoptera; family Pieridae; genus Delias; species Delias oraia. The sequence continues at coordinate 23,049 of DWCF01000455.1, forward strand.
AAACAGTGCCGCTATAATAATTTCAATATTTCTCTTCGACCCTTAGATTAAATTAAAGACGCACCTTCAAATATTTAACATCCAAGCCTTCGAAACTAGGTCCCGCGTTTACTAACGTAACAATATCTGGGTGTTCTCTCGCTAGACGCTCCATGTATTCTTTAACCTAAAATTTTAATTAATTTTATTTCAATTATTATACACCACAAACCACTAAGTATCATCGTTAATAGAAAAACTTTAATAGTATTAGTTATGACATAATTTTGCAATATTTAAATAGGAATTTAATTTGATTACCATCCCAATTATATATATTTCTCCATTGTATAGTTTTTCTGGTGTAATTTTAGTCAATAATACTAAATTTAATGTAAATGGATTATTATAAATAATAATTTGGATTTAATAATTGTAAACTTAATGTTCTTTTTTGTAATTAAATGATAGGAGGATAATTTCAACTCAGTCAAGTACTGTATGAGTTTATTCATTACAAAAATATATTATCATCTCGAGTATATTGTTTACCTCTGCATATCTAGGGTAGTTATTAAAAGGTTCAGCATTGTTCCTTTTCATTTTATAGCTGATTAAGTCCTCTTCGTTCTTTTCAAGCAGCCTGAAATAAAAACCTTTCTTTAATAGAATACATATTATTATTATATAAGAATACATACAGTATAAAAATTGTTTATTTTAATAAAATGTCACATTGATGCAGTATTCTTTTCTATAAAAATTTATCATGATTTAAAACCGTAAAGTGAATAGTTATAGTTGTAATTTTTTTTACTATGTAAACAATAGTTATCATAAGGTAACATTCTAGGTGTACTAGTGGTGATTTCCGATTGGTAATAATAATAAATTTTAGTCAAAACAACCAATGCGTGGACTGTGGCGCGGTTGTCCATGGGCGGAGGTCTTCTCTTATCATATAGGAGACCTACCTGCTCTGTTGACTGATATACTATAGAAAAAAAAGTTATTTGAAAATACTTAAGAGAAATATTTTTGATAATAAAAAAGATCTGAACGTTTGAATAGATTTATATATACCGTCACTTAAAATAACTATTAATCTATGTACAATCAAAGTTCTTCGAAAATAAAACAGGAAATAAGTTCAGCAAAGCTCATCAATGAGCCTCTCAGTCAATATTTCTTTTATACTAATTGATAAGCCGCTACAAGTCCGCAGAAGGTAAATGAAAGGAAAAAATACACGGCGAAAGAATCAAAGCTTTTTTTTCAATTTAAATAGATAACAAGTTAACGAAGATATAATTTTGTTGACAAGTTGACATTTCGAGTGTCTTGAAGTTGATTTGAGTTATTATTCTACGATAATTTTATCACATACATCTTTGTTTCGTATATAAGCCGTATTTCTGGATCATTATATTTCCCACAACCATAGCCTACCGTAATAATGTCAATACTTAAATTACAACGCCCCAATAACACTTAATTTCATATTTCATACTGAACATTTGTTCGTCCGATTTAAAACGAGCTCCATCCCTCACTATTCGCACTTTGACACTTTTTATCGTTTGACCTCGATGTTTGTGGTTCCACAAATGAGGCTTTTTAAGGCATTTTGTGCCGCACATCACCTATCTGTGGAATCGGCTGCCAGCAGGTGTATTTCCAAATCAATATGACTTGGGGACCTTTAAGAAAAGAGCGTACATATTCCTTACAGGCCGGCAACGCACCCGCGGCTCTGCAAGGGCTAGGGTTGTCCACGGGTGGAGAACCGCTTGCCCTAGATGAGCCTCCTGCTCGTTTGCCACCGTTACTATAAAAAACAACAACTGAAACTTTTTGACGTACGAAAACAATCGAACTTACTGAACAACATCGTGTATCTTCTCATAATATTCAATTCCATTGCCATTCATCTCATCAAAGAAGACATCTCTGTTCGCTGGTGCGGTCATCACCACAGCCTCTCTTTCTCCCAGAACACCATGTTGCCATATATCCAGATTGTTGTCTATTTCCAGTCGGTGAAGAGTATATAGGTCATCTGCGTGACGTAGTTTTACAGCATATACGGAACATCTGAAATTAATCAAACAAAAGTCTTAGTAAATTATCAGAACGTAAGATACATATTTGAGGTTTTTTTAAAGTATAACGGACAAGGGAGCAAGTGGGTAAGAGAACACCGCCGCTCTTGGAGAACCGCGCCATAGTTCGCGCATTGGTTGTGTTTTTTTAAGGGCCTCCGATATCCTTACTCATTTAGCGAAACAGTATTATAAACCGTTTATCGCTGAGTATTCTGTGAGCCGGTGGTATCACTTCGGACGAGCCGGACCAATTAGTACGTCCGCATGCATATGCAGTTGATATAGCCATGCTGAAGCATTTCAGATTGGCGTTCCCACGGGTGAATAAGTTATTTAGTAAAACTAAATCAACGTTGCTAAAATCAGATATTTTCTTAGTGTTCTGTTTCGTTTTTGCAACAACAAGTCAGTATGAGAGTGACAATATGTAAGAAATCGTTTCAAATAAATCCACGGTTGATGAAAATTAATTTTGACGGAATTTATTTTTGAAATATTATCATTTGCTCTTTAGTTCCACGACTTTATTGCTTAAATATTAATATAATTAAATAAATGTATATATATATATATTAAATATATTAGAGAATTTACCCTTCATAAATGTCGTGTTTTCCACAAAAAACTAAAGAAAAATTGAGGAATATTAACAAAATTAACTTAACACCCATTTTCTTCAATCACCCAAACATAAATGCATTATCTGTAAGCTGATTTACAACCTAGATTATTATAGATCTATAAAAAATATTTTATATTTAATCTCTTGATTATTATCTATCTTGATTATTATATAGCCTATTGGCTATTACGTAAATTCTTGTTTATATAATATGTGAATTAAATTTTCCAAAACTAGAATTATTAATGAATAAAACAATTCATAATTTTTTATACATCATTTTAATATGAAAATTACAACGGTCGATTTAAGATAGTTTTTTAATATCTAATATTTGAAAACCTATTAATTCGTGAAAAACTTTTACATTGTGAGTATTCTATTGTTATAATATTTAATTTTAAATTAATATTAAAAGCTTATTTCCAATACGCTTTAATAATTCTAAGCTATCTTGACTTTAAGTTAAGGAATAAAGTTAAAAGTTAAAGTTTTGGAGTCCGCATTGACTTACACTTCAATCCTTTAAGTAACGTTCAATCTCAACTCACCCAAGTATACTTTGAGTTAAAAGTAGAAACACGTTCCTACTTTTTCTAAGAAATCGACGTACCACAAGGAGCGTTGAAATATACCATTTTTAATCTCGTGTTTAAATTTTCATTTATAATTACATTTTATATCTGCCTTCAGCATTTATAATATTGTCTGAATTCACCACTCTGAAAAATATAATTACAATTTAGAAAGTATTTATTGTTAAAAATTAGGAATTTCTATACCATACCATGTATTGACATTAGAAGTACAAACTTAAACTTGGCTTAAATTAATCACGTTCAAAAATTAAAGACATCTCTTTATCGTTTGAATATGGCATTTAAATGTATAACACTCGTAATTGTTCAACGTCAAATGTCAAGATATGTCATTTGTCAAATTGTCACCGGCGACGCGGACACTATCTCTTTACTGTCACATGGAGAACCGTATTGGACGGTAATATTTGTTCAGGACTTAAGCTATGCTTACGAGATAGAACAGAAATATATGTCACTAAAATAATGTTAAGATCAATTGAAATTACAATTAAAAACCAACTATATATTATTTATTTTAATGACAATAATTCAATCGTAATGAAATACTGTGTAGTACTACTACAAATAATATATTAATAAATTCTTTTAATTTATTACGCACTCAGTTTAGAAATAGGATAATGTATTCCTTATCTAACATCCATAGCATTGAATGCACTAAAAATGTCTGTCTTACCAAAGTGGGTCGGGATCTAAATAAATTCTTTTAAACCTTTGTTTACTTCATTACCCTGCAGCACTTTTCTTATACTAAAAGGTCCTATTCAAACAGTTTGTTCGGAGACTGCAACTGGCACCTTTCATGCATTCATGAGAGCTGCAAAGGAAAATGGGTGAGGCTTAATAGGAAATAGGCCGTGTCTAACACAACAGAACTGTGTCAGTTTTGGTTGGTAACACATGAATGATTAATACTGGCTTTAATCAAAGCTCGGCTACTTAGGCCTGCATACTGATGCGAAACCTTGAATAGACAAACAGTTTCTTGGATTTCTATTATAGTGGTCGGGTGCGCTCCTGACCTTTGCTACTTGTTCTAGTATTTTGTCGCTTTCAGCTGTTGCAAAAATACTATCTTTATTACCTTTTTATTCATTGAATAAAATGGATGCAATATTTTTTTTAAAGGAAATGGTGGCAAAGCAGGAAGTACACCTCTAGCCCTTGCAGATCCGCGGGTACGTAGCCATCCTTTAGTATATAAGAAAATTATAAAACTCTAAAGTTTTACATTGAATAATTTAATTTATATTCACAGACAGTGCAATAACTTTTAGGTCATTGAATGTTCAATTAGCAAGTAATTAATTAGAAATACGAATCGTTAATCAAAAAATAGTATTTAATTTCTAAAACAAATGATTTGTCCATTACCAACCAGTTATTCTGCGTGTTAAGTTTCGAGATTGATAATTAATTACTTAACTAGATCGAAGGCACCTTCCAAGATCAAGTGACTCGTTCAAAATGGTGATGATGTAATTAAACGTTAATACTTTCAGTTAAGATGGTTATTTTTATAAATAACTCAAGTGTAGGTACCGACTAGATTCTAACTATGAAGGTGAGCCGTTAGTATTCGATTAAGCATGACTTCAAATTCCTATCTAGTAGAACTTCAGCTGGAGATTCGGCAATTTACCGAGTAATTAGTGGAGTGTATGCCGTGAGGTCCCTCGTGAACGTAAATTAACTGAAGACGAGTCAATTGCGGTTACCTCAGAGATTCACGTTCCGAGTGCTTCAATTCTACTAGGTACAATTGTAAAGATTTTGTATGTATTGAAAGACTACTTCAGAAATTTTTGATATTAAAACTGAGTTTTCTGAAAACAAACTTACAGAAACTTACTCACAGAATACTCAGCATGAAACAGTACCTGTACTGTTCGCAGAGTGAGTGAAGATGTCAGAGGCCCTTAAAAGTGCCGCTTTTATGGCGTAAAAATCCGGCAACACAACCAATGCGTGGACTGTGGCGCGGTTGTTCTTGGGCGGCGGTGTTCTCTTTCCATACAGAATATAAAATTTTTAAAAATATATGGACCAATGTAAATTGCAATTTTTTGTACATCTACCTTTTTTTTATTGTTTAGCTGGTAACAGAGTAAGAGTCTTCTCTATGGTAAAACTGCGCTACAATCTACGCTTTGATTATGTTGCAGGCTTTTACGCCACATTAGCGGTATAATTTCACTCGTTCAGCGAAATACAGTAGAAGTAGTGTTTCACGTTGATATTTTGTGAGCCCATAGTATCATTTCGGACGAGATGGCCTAATTATAACGGCATATTCAGCATGTTTATAGGATGTGACAGAGTTAAGATACTCACCCGGCCACTGTGAAGCCATTCCAAAGACCGAATAAATTAATAAAAATTATTCAGACCGCGATTCAAATTTGGTATGCTTGACTTCACGTTACACCTAGAAAACTAAACTAAATCTATATATTTATATATATTTAGTAAACTAAATCTTTTAAATGTAGTGTATGCAAGTTCTTGATTTTTTATATGACTTTTACAAAAAAATGTGCTTTTAAAATGAATGGTTACAAAATTATAGTTAATTTACTCATTTTAATAAATAAATCAATATACATTGCTAATGCAATATTATTAAAAGTGAAGTTTTACATAATAATTGTGAAATAGTCATGAAAAACAGAGTAATAAGTATTAATTAAAAAGGGTTTTCAGCCCCAATTCAAACCTTAACCGCGTTTAATTTCATTAGATATTATTTATTTGTCGCTTAGCTCACAATTTAACTTTTCACACTTAACCCGTTTCATAAAATTCAAAATTCAACAGACACAAATTATTACTAATGAAAAGCAACGACATTTAATTAATGTAAGAAATGTAACCTAAAACTAGCTGACTCGGCAAACGTCATATAAATTATGAAAGTTACACTGAACTTTCGTTGAATTTAAAAGCATTTTCAATCTTTACTCCTTTTTTCTAGAACTCAATATCATATCGTTAAAGCAGCTTCCGTAAGAAACATTATCATCGCTTATTTTTTCTTCAGCTTAGTATGGCAATCCGAGTACCGTAACAAAATCTTTTCATTTTATATTAGGTTAGGTACGTGACTTTATATTTCTGGAAAAGTTTTCAAGATCTGTTCAGAAGACATGTGCTGTTTTTATAGTACAGTGGCTAACGGATCCGATAGGTCTCCTACGTAGCCCATGCACAACCGCGCCACAGTTTACAAGTAATCCAAACAATGAGTTGTTTGGATCAACACGTTTTAACACATTGAAACTATATCAAGTTATGTCAAATACACAAAGATTAATCAGATTCTGCTTACATTATATATTATAAACAAAAAGTCGATTTTTGTGTTTTAAATATGCTGTAAGATGCTAATTGAGCAAAATACCTCAAGTGAGCTCCTTTTAAAATGAAGTTTATTGCGCTCTAATGCACCGAGTTTCCTAAGAATCCTTGCTTATAACGACAAAGTTGTCGGGCACCCTAAAAATGAAAACAAACGAGTATAGTTAATGGGTACATAAGATTCCTTTCATCAGACCGCTATAAAAAATAACGACTTTATGACGACACATGTTTTTATTATCTTTGTGTTTAAATATAATACATTTTTAATTTTTATCCATCTTTATGTCGCATTGAAGGGAGTGCGATATCTATGTACCCCTGGGTTATATATGGGATACATTTATTTTAAGTTTTTCTGCCTTCTAGTTTACACCATTTTATTTTGATATATTATTTTGATATTTTTATGGTATAGGGGACAACAGAACAGGTAGGTCTTCTATATGGTAAGAGAACATAACCGGCCATGGACAACCGTGCCATAATCCGCGCATTGGTTGTGTTGCCGGCTTTTTACACCGCTTAAGCAGCATTTTTAAGGGCTTACGATATCCTCACTCATTTAGCGAAAAACAGTAGAGATATCGTTTCAACTACAACTGCTATTTCACTCAGAGAGCCCTTGGTATCACGTGGTGAAATGATTTAATCGATTTAATGATTGTTATTTTGTCGAAAGATGTAAGAAATAAATTAATTAAATTATTGAAAATTGCTGTATTTATCTTTGAATCTCATCCCAAATTTTGATTTTTTATTTCCTATTTCTAAGTATTATATTTATAAATAATTCGTTAATTAACAAATTTAGTAAAGCTCATATTAACGTATACATTTAAATTTCTACGGATATCAATTGAATTCTTATAGGTCACTTGAAATTTATTGACTCTATAGGTAGCGATAAATTGAAAAAATCGGTGTAAATAGCGGCCGGTTTAATTAGATTCACGTTGTAAATGTGTGCCGCAATAAATGCCCCGTGTCTCGCTAAGACCACATAAATTTGCCAGCATTCTATGACTTTTGCCGTTGTATATTGAACAATCCCTATGACGTCCCCCGCCTTTGAGCTTTCGCCCATTTGTTATTTAAATTCTTGCACTGAAATGGCAAGATTTTGGTATTTGCTGATTACTTTTTACATCCTTTCAAGTTGTGATATACTTTTGAATCAAACAATTACAATTATATAGAAAATGTTTTTTATGTTATAGCGGACAACGGAGCAGGTGGCTATTCTATATGGTGAGAGAATATCGCCGCCCATAGACCTGACCGCTATAATCCGCGATTCATTTTTTCCGGCTTTTTACGCCGCTTAAGTGGCATAATTTCAAGGACGTCAGATATCCGTACTCATTCAACGAAATAGAATTTATTTAAGAATTTGTTGTTCTATCTCCCCCTTCATAGTATTAGATATATTTAATTAAAGTAAATTCCTTATCAGTATTAATAAAAATTAAATTTAGATATAATCATCATCATCATCATCATCAGCCCATTTAAATCCACTGCTGGACATAGGCCTCCCCCAAAGACGCCCACCCGCTGCGATCTTGAGAGATCTGGATCCAGCGGTTCCAGCTGGATCCAGATATAATATTATATCTAAATTATAAAATATATAAAAAGTGAGCATTGAAATGCCATCATCTTTCATATTGTTGTCATGCTGAATTGAGAAAATTGTGATCGTCAGTTTTAAATAGATATTCCATTTTTTTAATGAATAATATTCAACTTTTATTTCCCCATTTGTCATATTTTTTTAATAAAGAAGCATATATAGTTTCTAACAAGAGCTACCAGTCGTAATTAACAAGCTGAAACTGTTGAATAAAGGAAGCTGTCTTTGTTAGAGAACAGTAGTTCTGGCTGCAAACTTTGGACCTCACACCTCGAGGCAAAGTTCAGCCTCCATTATCTTGAACCCGTACGTTTAGCCATGTTTAGTTCATTCTTGTTCCTCTGGTAAAACGTAATTATGTCTTTAATGCCCATTCTATTTCATTTTATATATATATATGTTAAAATATTTTGCGGCAATACTTTTATCATAGAACAAATAGATTTAAAAAAATACTTTCACATAGCTTCTTCCATAGCATTTTTTATGATTTACTAATGAAATTGAGAGTTGGAAACTTGTTTTTCAAATATTTAATTAAATTATTAATTTTTGTGGTTTTTTTGTAGTATAGCGGACAACAGAGCAGGTGGGTCTCCTATATGGTAAAAGAACACCGCGGCCTACGGCCAACCGCGCCATAGTCCACGCATTGTTTGTTAAAGTACCATTTCACGTTGAGTATTCTGTGAGCCCGTGGTATCACTTTGGACGAGTCGGCCCAATTAGTGCGTCAGCATATTCTTCAGCACGGCTCTCCACGAGTATGTTATAATACAAACCCCATTCAATACACATAGATTCTATTTACATAACTTATAATCAACCTAAGAGTCAAGCTATCAACATACATACCAAATAGCAGAGAACGCAATTTCTCCTTAATTATCATTAATCTATGTAAGCCCAACCCTTCTATCAAACGAAATCCACAATGATCGGAAACAGAAAAGCGGCTCATGAATTATTTATGGTTACAAGATTTAGGGGCTTTGAGTCAGCGAGGCGAGGGTTAAATGATTCTAAGGGCTAATTTGGGGCAACGATCTGAGATGGGGCTCTGCAAAAAAATCTGCAAATCCCTTAAACCAAACATAGGTTGAAGTCATCTCACACTTCCTACGATACATTCTCAAGACTACGCGTTAAAGATTAATATGTCTAATAAGTTATAAATCAATTAGTCTTCTGTATGGTACATTTTAATAGAGTTAAAATCTAACATCTGAGTAAAACCTCGGAAAAAAAATCTCTTTGATATGTCTTATATGCCATGGTCTCTCTATTCTTTTATTTATGACAGTTCAATTAAGTAAAGAAATGAGAAAACTGTTACCCGTTTTTTAATTTTTGTTTATTAATTATTGTTTTCTAATGGATACAGTGGACCAATTTTAGTGAATATTTAATATCTGCCAGCCGAGACAAAGCTTGGAAAAGGGCCATTTTGTGCATTTTTTATACTATAGCGGACAACGGAGCAGGTGGATCTCCTACATGGTAAGAGAATACCGCCGCCCATGAACAACTGTGTCACAGTCTGCACATTAACCATAAAACATTAACCAAGCCGGCTTTTTACGGCGTTTAAGCGGCCTTTTTTAAGGAGGGCCGATATGCTAACTGACTCTGCGAAAGTACAAGTACCGTTTCACGCTGAGTATTCTGTGAGCCCGTGGTATCACTTTGGAAGAGCCGGCCCAATTAGTGCGACAACATATATTTCAGCGTGGCTCTGCCATGGGTACGACAGTATTAAGACTCGCCCGGAGACTTCGTCTGGCCACTGTCAAGCCCTTCCAGAGACGGAATAAATCATAATTATTTGGACCGAGATTCGAACCCAATACCTCTCGTTTCATGGTACACTTATAAAACCATTAAGCTACGAGGCTCTCAAGCTGTCATAAATATCTTAAACTATGGTATTTAATTTAGCATTAAAATTGTTTATGATATAACATTTGTGACAGCTCAATTAAGGAAAGACATCAGAAAATGGTCACTAACTTTTACACTGAATCTTTTATTGTTTTTTAACAGACTGAGCATACACATTGAATGTCTGAATATTTTATATACCTACATTAAGTTTATGCAGTACCCTAAATATGAACTTATCTTCTTGGTTAAATAAATCCGAATGCTGCCCTGTTCACAAAGTCTTGTGGACAACGGCCAAAACTTATTTACATGACAAACACTGTAAAGCAAATTTAAATAATCTTAGCCGTGAAGCGGTCACTACCGGCTTATTTGCACTGGTGAACAAATAGATGCAGTGGTAATTCTATTTGTATAGCGTATATATTACCTGGGTCAATGTGGTACAATAGAATTTCAAAGTGAAATTGTTTAATTTTCTTCAACTCAGCCCATCTACACGTCATACTTATTATAATTATATAAATTTGTGTTACACAATAAAGTTAAATTTTCGAAATCATACGTGTTGTCCACAACACTAAGAAAGTTTTATCCTTAATAAATATACACATTTTGATGTTTTCTTTGAAATATGACATAAATGATTATAAATAATTGAGACGGAATTATGGATGTAATTTCTTTAAATTGTCTTACTTGCTGTACTGCCCATTTTTAAGCAACATCAGCTTATTAAAATTCTTGTATATTCAAAATTTAACGTCTAAAATATAAAATATAAACATTGAAGCCGCACTAAATGTATTGGGATCAAAGAAACTAATTCACTTATTTTTGGACAAGATTTATTCATAATAAATGTTATTCAAAAGCGTATTATTATCACACACAATACATCCTATTTATAGATAAGTCACCCTTACGACCTCTATTGTATTGAATAAACGCCATTTGGGTTATTCCTCAAATAGTTTGCACTTAGAACGTCAGAAGTACTCAAAGTTTATCTTTATTTTATGGAAGAGATAGACTTCTGTTCTCACAAGGTTAAATCGTTTTAAATTATAAAATTTAAATCGTTTTATAATTATATATAAATAAATTTTCTTTATATTATTTTCTTATATTTGGAAATATAAATTATGGAGATACATACAAAAATATATGAAAAGATTTAGGAAAAATATATGCATAATGGCCTTTACATAGTAAATTTCTTTAGTATAGTATAGTAAATCTTTAGGAATTATTTTATCGTTGTTTCTTTACTTTAATTAAAACATGATTTTATTAGTTTGGGATACAAAAATATATTACATTTATCTATGTACTAATATTATATCGTATGCTATACGTATGTATAAATTAGGAACAATGTAGATTGAATAAACTGTACCCATTGGAGATGGCCGGAAGACGGCTTAAATGCGGATCTAAAGACAATAGCTTGGGCGGCAAGGGCGGGCGGCGTAGGCTATTCTTCGTAGTAACTAGCATAGACATGTTATTAACGTCTATTAATTGATGTTTCTGTGGAACAATTTGTAGGATTAACGCGTCCGACAGTCTATATATCGCCGTAGCAAAGCCAGCTTGTAAGATAAATTGGCTTATTTATTCAAAACACGATGAACTTTTACTATGAGAAAACTATATTTGATTATGCTGAAGCATACGCTGACGCTCTAATTGGGCCGGCTCGTCCGAAGTTACCACGGGTTCACAGAATACTCAGCGTGAAACGGTACTTGTACCGTGTTTCGAAGAGTGAGTATCGGAGGCCCTTAAATATGCCGCATAAGTGGCGTAAAAAGCTGGCAACACAACAAATACGCGGGCTTCGGTGCGGTTGTTGATGGACGGCGGTGTTCTCTTACCATATAGGAGACCCACCTGCTCTGTTGTCCGCTATAGAATAGAAAAACAGTAAGACGGTAAGTATCTTTTTAAAATACCTTGGCAATATTATCTATAACTTGTTACCCATTTCTGAATTCTAATTACATTTACAATTCATCGTATTTTAATATCTAAAATGATATAATTACATACCACCATACTATATTCCACATTCGCCAGACTTACACCTCAATCGTATAGCGAAGTTGAAAACAAAAGGCATTGTCCTAAAATCCTGCCGCAATTCGGAACAAATTTAAAACTGCAGCTTACCCGAATAAGATGCATTCAGAGCATTAGTGCCAGCGAAGTGAACAGGAAAGAATTACGCGCATTTATAAGAGCCATGTTTTCTAGGGCTATCACAAAATCTACCTTCTATGGTTAGTTGCTTCTTTTATTTCCATGTTTAGTTCTATATTTTTATTTGTACATTATTTTAATACTATAAGGGAAGCTGTGAGCCATTTCCAACACAATATCTAACAATTACTCACTGGGAAGACTTGGCCACAAAAATTTTGTAAATACTTTTGAAATAAATAACTTTTTTATGGTTGTTGTGCCGTAGCGACACAGTGTCTAAAGGCTGTATTTTAATATAACCTAATAAATATCTCTTATTAATGGTATTTTTGAATTACCAAGTATATTCCAACTGCGCACCCAACATTACAGTAAACGATTTTTGATTATTAAATGGAGAGTGAAGACTGTTTAAAGTACAGATGTTTTATTATAAAACAAAGTATTTAATTTCTATTTTAATTTTTAGTTTAGTTTTCATATTTAGAACCAGTTCAGCTATTGTTGCAATCATAAATACACAATTTCTATATGATATTGATAATATTAATAGAGAAGAAGATTTTTTTAAGAAAATCGGGCGACAAGATCAACAAGCTCATCTAGGATAAGCGATCCATCGCCCGTGGACATCCGTAGCCTCGGCTGGGCCGCAAATGGGTGCCGGACTTTTAGGCATAGGAAAGCTTATTTTCTGAAAGTCACAAAGTCGTATTGGTTTTTATAATACATACTTTAAGTATAAAGCAACGATTTTTTTGCACTATTTGGGATGTGGTTTACTTTTGAAATTTGATATTTTAAATTTGTTTCTATATTAAAGTTTAAAAAAAATGCAAATCTGTTACATTCTAGGCCTTATATAACCAGCGGTAGCCCTACCTGCTGCCATTTGTTAGAAAACTTCCTTCTAATGAACGGCACGATTGAAATATGGGCCAGTTTTGAGATGAAATGCAGACCTGCTAATGCTAATTTTCAGAACAGGTTTGAATTCGGAGCGAAATTCACAGAATTTCAGCTTAGAATGATTTCTGAAGGCATTTCTGACAATTATATATAAAATTATAAATACTGGTCTATTCACATATGTAAGGAATTAAAATAATTAATAGCTTCAGAAAACCCTCTGGTCTAGTTCAAAAAATAATGTAATTTAGAAACGAAACCCACATAATATACATATACTATACATATGATATACATAATACTTATTAAATGTATTATTATCGCAATACTATACACTATCCTGTGATTGTGCCCAATACACCAGTATAGGGCACAGCCTCTTAAAAAATAGCCATAACTTACCTCCTCAATTTTAAACTTTGCTACAATCAGATCTTATTTATAACTTTTCTGTCTCAGTTTTGCAATAACGACCGACAACACAAGGAAAGAGTGAAAGAATATTGTAGAAAATATTGTTTCAAGGAGTGTTTTAAGTAAGCTATTTTAAGCACTAAGATTTTCACCCGTAGGAGAGACCAGCTGAAGCATATGCTGACGCGCTAATAAACCGGCTCTTCCGAAGTGATACCCCCACTCATAGATTAGGCAGCATGAAACGGTAGTTGTACTTGAAACGGTACCTCTACTGTTTCGCTGAGTGAGTGAGGATATCGGAGGCCCACAAAAATGCCGCTGATGCGATGTAAAAAGCCTGCTACACAACCAATCAAATTCTGACCCTAATATTTATTTGCTTGCATCTAAATATTTTGTATTTTAGCAGTGCTGCATTCTGAGTAAACTTAAACGTAATATATCTGTCTCCCTCTCGTATTCACAATTTTTGTTATAACCTCTAAAAACAGCTTAGTGTGTACATATAATGATAAAGCTTATTACAAGCATGCTCAGGTCTTAGGGGTATCAATTAATGTCTTCCAAAAATGGGACATTCGTTCTCAAATATCGAGTAATATATTAAAATTCAGGACTTAGGAGGATATATAAGTTTTTATTAAATAGTGAATAAATAATTGAGTCCATTTATGATATCATATAAAAATCGTAAACTATTATTAGATTATATATCACACAAAACGTTTCGTTTTATAAATAACATTCACCACACTGCGGTTGCAAAAATTTGTTTACTTTTAAGATGTTCCACACGAATTGTATGTAAATAAATCCATGTCAAGGATTCACAACGCACAAAGTGCCCCCGCGGCGAACTGATTCAACGCTATCTTGTTTACTTCAGATCAAATCAAAACTCTATTAAAGAGAATTTATTTTGTTTACAAGCATATCGTGCGCTTCCTTAGAAATGGGAAAATATTTATAATAAAAATGTCGATTATGAGAGCCTCGTAGCTTAATGGTTTCAAAAAGTGTACCATGAAGCGAGAGGTCGGGTTCGAATCAGGGTCCGGTCAATTGTAAATTATAATTTAGTTTATAATTTTTTCGGCCTCTGGAAGGGCTTGACAATGGCCGGGTGAGTGTCTTAATATTGTCACACCCGTGGCAGAGCCATGCTGAAGCATATAATGACGCACTAATTGAGCCGGCTTGTCCGAAGTGATACTACGGGCTCACAGAATATTCAGCATCAAATGTGGAATTAGATATTTACACGTCTTTGAGGGTTGAGTTCTTATTTAATAATTAGTAATTTAGCCGCGTTTATATAAATATAGAATATATTCTTTCTAATAGGCAGCTCATGATATAAAATGAAGTTATGATAGTTATCTATGGAGAGATATTACAGTGCTTCTGAGTTATAACTCTTGTGTGTATACTCTATGGCTTCATTTATACCTTTATTAGTATTTACGTTCAATCTGGCTGTATTATGTTACTATGCAAGTAATCGAGTAATTTTCTCATAAAGTTTTAGGCAGTATGAGTTAACAATTTAATTAACAAAGCCATGCTGAAGTATATGCTGACGCACTAATTGAGCCGGCTCGTCCGAAGTGATACCCGGGATCACAGAATAGTCAGCGTGAAAAGGTACTTGTACAGTGTTTCGCAGAGTGAGTAACCATATCTGAGGCTCTTACAAATGCTAGTTAAATGGCGTAAAAAGCCGGTAACAATTAAGGCGCGGACTGTGGCGCCGTTGTCCATGGGCGACGGTGTTCTCTTACCATATAGGAGACCCACCTGCTCCGTTGTCCGATATAATAGAAAAAAAATTGACAGATCTCCGAAAGTATGAAGTTCGATTACGATACTTATGGAATTACGTTTTTCTAAAAATAATTGTAAATTTCTGTCTAATTACCGTTAAGAGCTTCGTGGTCCAGCTGTAATGTAAGGTAGCTTGACGTCATGGCTAACAGGTTTGATCCCAAATTTCAATAGAATTTATTATTTAAGTTATAAATTTTATTCGGTCTTTGGAACGGCTTGACAGTGACCGGAACTGTGCTAATTACCAATAGGGCCGGCTCATATACCGTGATACCATGGATTCCTAGAATGTATTGAAATATAACTTGTAAATACAGTGGATTTTTGTGTGTTTCGCTTAATGAACGAGGTTACCTGAGACCGAATGACTGTACCGGTTCAGTGGCGTTAAAAGCCGGCAACACAATCAAAGTGATAACATGCTCAGGGAACCCACTCACCTCGGTTTCTGTTATATAATAAAAATATCTAAAGTCTTTCCATCTATAGGACAACATATTACGTACTATAACTACATTCTTTGTCGATTAATCAAATTAGATTTACCTCTCAAAATCCCATAGTCCCAAAGGCTATAACCGAAATTCAAAACCGATCGACAATCATAAAATGGATGACCACTTCCAGGCATTCATATAAAAGATTTATTTGCCACATGGTCCCAAATAGGGTATGTATGAAATTGGTTTTGCACGGACACGTCTCTTTTTACAGCTGCCCTCGTAAATATAGAATGTACTTTCCTATCAAATTTGAAATTGGAACGTTTGTGACACGTGTCAATTGCAACCTAATGGAAAACTGACGTGGCTTTTCTTTTTGAGATGTTGTTAAGAGTTTACGTATTGACCCTCTTTTAATAAAATTCATTTATATACATTTATAATAACAAATGAATTATTTCATTCAATTTCTATAAAACAATACTTTTCACTTTTATTATGACATGTTTTACAGTATATTGTATGATTTACTTCGTCACTATTAAAGTAAATTCGACTTTAAAACAATAATCATTAGATGTTATAGTTAGAAAATTTGTTACTTAGGTTGTTCTTTGTGGTCGTAAAGAAACGATTTCTTGGTCACCCTATTGAGATATGACGGTAATCTTTATAAGGTGATAACATGCGTCACTCAGATAAGGGTCACCTGTTCATTGCAGCTATTACATATAAAATACTGTTCATTCCTTGCGCTCATAAATTTCAAAAGGTTGTGCTCTATAGAAATTTTCAGAACAAGTAATGACTTTTTCACAATTCCCATTCATATATAAACTCATTCGGCAATCTGAACTCGAAACAATAGCGAGCAAAACTTGTGGGAAATTATTAAAATCCATTGTTGCATTTACTTTCTTCAATTGATGCAACACAAGAATCCTAAGCCAATTTAAATCCGAAGAGCCTAATGAAATTCATCGCTAACAAGACTGGAGTGCATTCCTTAACACATAATGTAAGTGGCTTGCGGGTTGTAAACTCTTTTTTGCGAAGTGCTCACTCTTTCTCCGGATTAGCTACTCCTTGAGTACTACAGCACATCTATTTTCTGCAAGAAATTAATGCAGACAGGGTCGAATCTACGTTGAACACTGTATCTCAGCTATAAAAAAAATTATGTAGACGGCAAACAAGCAGGAGGTTCTGCATATCATATCATAGGATAAGCGGTTCTCCGCTTGGATAACCTCACCTCTTGTAAGGCCGCGATGCGATGCTGGTCCTTTGGAAAAAGATAAGCTTTAAAACGATTTTAAAACTGTTTGTTTATTAGTTGTGGAACGACAAACATCGAGATTTGAAACTGTATTCTGCCTCGATATTCGATGATCGGAAAGGATCTAGTTGTCCGATTTGAGTCGCTCTATGTTGAACGCGATCTAGAGGAAGAAGCTAGTATTTGGATTCTGTTGTCAAGAGCTTGGAGCAACAATCCATATGATTCATTTCTTTAATTAACTTATAAAAATTATTCATAGATTATTATTAAAAATGACTTGACAATACAGAAGCTAATAAATACATGGTCGCTGCTTAGTAAACATTGGTCATTTTTACATTTAACATCCGGTTATTTTTTGCTTTAATATAAAGTTTTAATGAAATAAAACCTTATTCCTTTAGATTCGTCTTAGAGGTATAAACTTACTCTGTGAACATCCGATACGACTTTGGCATTGTAACATATAATTAACATATGTATATGTACTTCCACCATAACAAAGTCGTTCTGAAGTTTCTTAAAAAAATATAAAGAATCAGAAAAACGAAAAGATTTAAATAAAAATTAAAATATTTACAAAAAGTCGGCCATATGTACTAAACTATAGTGAACAAGAACTGATGCAAAATGCCGTGAACCTGCGAAGTCATAGGAAACGGAACAATGCCGCGTTTCATGAATGACATTCTTTTACATTTTTACATTACAAATACGAGTTACGAAAAAACTAACAATTCAGTCATGACTCTTTTATTTTATCAAATAAATAACGAAATGTTATATTGTTTTGATTGTTGAATAAATGCAATGGCGATAAAAATTGAACTAAACTTAATGTTAAAAGTGAATTAAATGATTGAAAAAAGAATTTCTGGAAGATTTAACATTAATGCCGTTTCTTTGTCAACAAGTTTATGTTAATTTCATTGTGTGTAAAATAAATATTTTTATCGACAATTCATTTATAATTAAAAAACAGTAAATGGGGTCTAAATAAATGGCACTTGCAAGACAAAAGCATCAAATATTGAGAAAATCCGTTTTAAATTTACAATATTATGAGCTACATAAAGGACTCGGAGATCCCGGTAAAGTACGCCTCTATGTATAAGGCCCGTTGCATCAAACCTCCAATACAGCCCTGTCGTTGCACGTACAATCTCATCTGTGGGCCACGTTCTAACCGCCCGGTAGACAAAGCGAAACGGATGTATTGAGTAATGCTGTATTTTCTTATATATATTTTATGAGCAACTGCCGAGTTTATTTTTCTTATAATCGTGAATGTATGTGAAACAATTTTATTCTATCTTGCATGAGCAAAGAAACTTTATATATCTCTTCAATATTTTTGTATTTACAATGAATGTTTGTATAAAAATGTGAATAAAACTTAAAGAAAAAGTGTTAGTAGGAGATAATATTCAAAAGTGTCATCTTTTGCACCGACAAATCCTCTTCATGACGCGCTTAAGGCAAGCGTAGTAGTGTATTACTTGCTCCTGAAAAATAAAAAGTAATAAAGAAATATGATAGATAGTCTTTCTACATAAGTAGGTAAACCTTTACAAAGAATTTACCTCCGGACTGATATAAATGATATGTCCATGTTTTGTTTATTTCAATTTATTTCATTATATTTTTATCATTTCATATTTGTAACCTAATCTATGACATTCTGATTCCGTTTGTAATTCCTACCTAATCCAAACTTTAATTTTTTCTCCGGGATTCTAAATCAGGGACTAAAAATGTTTAAATCTATTTAACACAAAAGCAATTATACATAATAAGATATGCACTTATATAATATTTTAATAATTTTTGTATTTTTACTAGAAAGATTGAGGCGTAATTTTCCTAAAAGGCCGGCAACTCACTCGTGGCAGGAGATAGGGATATCCATGGTGGAAGGACCGCCTTTCCTAATAAGCCTCTTGCTCCTTTTATTTTGTTAAAACAAAATATTGACAAATGTTTGGGAAACTTTCTGCACCAGCTTTTGTCGTTTGAGCGTTGAATTCACTTACTTGCATTAAATTAAAGCACATAGCCACAAGTGCCATGCCCAGCATGAGGTAGAGAGAACAGACGATAAACGACGTCTCTATGCGAGGAGTGTAGACTCTCTCTCCGGGCACAAAATCACCAAAGCCAATGCTGTCAAAATTAATAAAAATATCGACATAAATACAAGTACAATAGTGAAAAACGGAGCACGTGGTTCTTCTGTGTGGTAAGAGAACACAGCCACCCATGTACAACCGCGCCACAATTCGCGCATGTGTTGCCGGCTTTCTACGCCACATAAGCAGCATTTTAAGGGCTTCCGATATCCTCTTTCACTCACCGAAACACAATAGAAACACCGTTTCAAGTACAACTACCATTTTACGTTGAATATTATGTGAGCGCGTGGTATTTTTCACTTCGGACGAGCCGGCCCAATGAGTATATCAGCATGCTTTAGCATGGCTCTCTCACGGGTTTCGGCACACTTAATCTTTTCACAGCAGTTCACAGCTGTGACTTCAAACACACTCGACAAAAATGAATGTGGATAAGTATGTTTCTTTTTCAAGGACCAGTATATAACTTATATGTATTAAAAATATATACGAACCTACTCAATGAAATAAAGCAGAAATATGCACCATCCAGTTTGTCCCATTTCTCCCACAAACCAAATAACATTGATCCAAACATCAAGTATCTGAAAATAATAGTAACGCAGCAATAAGAAACATTGCAATTTTAAATTTAAGTTTGGTAATATTATTTTTCTTTTTACTAATACTAAACTACTAAACGTTTTTTTACTTGAAAGAATGTCTTAAGTATTCTGTCAATCTCTGGCTGATCTGCATTTGTTGTTGCAAAAACGAGACAGAACACTAATAAACCATCAGATTTTTGCTTTTTATAATTAAAACAGTATCGCTTTAGATGTCAACTATGAATAACTAATTAAATTGCTGGATTTAAAATCCATCAATCAAGAAACCTCGAACAAAATCACTTAGTTGGTATTACTTAATACATTTTACTCACTTTTTACACTTACATTACTTACATTTTACTTAATATAACTTTTTACGTTTTGCTCTTAATTTTTATCACTATAAAACTGAACTTACCCGACCATAAAGGTGACACAGGCACTTATTGGTACGGTAATCGTCTGAACATCAAAGGTTACATAAGTAAAGTCACTGGAGACGCTCTCAGGACGAGGTATAGGTTCAGACCAGCCTCGAATTGCTTCTGATGGATGGTAACGTGACGGTTGGGGGAGTGAAAAACTTCGGTAGTAATCTCTGCTATCGTCTTGTCTAAACACAGATTGTATTATTTTTTTATAGATTATATTCACGCAGTTTTATTTTTTATGGTAGTTATAGCGGTCAACAATGGAGGTGGGTTTCCTAGGTGGTAAAAGAACATTGCCATCCAAGGACAACCGCTCCAGGGCCCGCGCCTTAGTTTGTTGCCGGCTTTTTAACGCCGCTTAAGCGGAATTTTTAAGGGCCTTCGATATCACTAAGCGAAATACAGCAGTAGTATCGTTACACACTGAGTATTCTGTAAGCCCGTGATATCACTTCGGACGATCCAATCCAATTGGTACGTCAGTATATGCTTCAGCAAGCTTCTTTCACGGGTGCGACAATAAATACTCGCCCGGCCACTGTCTCTGCCACAGACCGAATAAATTGTTAAATTATTATTGTCCGTACCGGGATTCGAACTCGATACCTCTCAATTCACTGTAGACTTATCAAACTAGTTAGCTACGAGGCTGTAAAATATTATTTGTTTTAAAATGCTATATCTTTACCTTAAAATATAATCTATAATTAATTATATACAAATTAATGTTTAAAAGACAAACATTATACAATAATTATTTAGTAAAGTTGAATGTTTGTTTAATAAGAAAAGTATTTATCAGAAATTCTTCTTAAGTCTTCAAAAGTACCCAAAACTCGATGAAACTAAAATTTAACAGTTAACCATTCCTTACATTCCTAAAGTGAGTAATTAGTATAAGAGACGAGAAATTAAACCATCTGTATTTCTAATTAAAGTTTAAATTTAGCTTCAATTAATTGGAGGCGTAATCAAAATGTAATAATAATTAATACAATTTCAAGACATCGTTTAACATCTCATCAACATCAAGATTCTGATGTTCAATATATTACATATATACTCGACCATTCAAGATTTTTATATAAAATGTATTGTTACTGTCTTTTATATATATGGAATATAAAATAATTGCTAAAATATTTTTGTAGTTCAATAATTGTAAATTACTTCCAGTCGTTTCATTCAATCTAGGTATATGGGGACCTTAATTCTCGTAAGATTATTTTTATTACTACTTAAAACAGTATTAATTGTCTCTATCCAAAACTGTGGAGGATTTACCAGTAGGCGAAGCAGGCCAACACCTGCGAGCCTCTGATTTTAGGGAAGGAAAATACTATAATTTTAAAAAAACGAAAATGTAGCGAATACAGTTTCGTGATAATGAATTGTTAAAATATTTCAAAAACATTTCAATATTAAAATTTAACTTTATTTTAAAATTGATTACCCTATTAGCGAAAAAATTGTAAATCAACCACAGAATACACAAATAAAATTATTTAATAAGTTTGACTTACGTGACATTTTTAATTATATTTTGGCCAATTAACACAATAAATCATAGCTTTGTCTTATATTTGAGGTATATAAAGACTATATTATAGAAAAATTTCAAAAAAATCCGTTCAGTAGTGTATGTGTGAAATAAAAATAATCATACATATTTATAAACTTTTTCATTTTTAATATTAGTATGCGTTTAGCACTTACCTAGGATAGCTTCGTAAATGAGGAGGGATATAGTAAGGTATAAGTTCAGGAGTGGCCTCCGAGTCTGAATATTCTGGACGCCACCCTGCAGGCCGTTCTATACTCTCTCCCTCACTTAACTCAAGCTAAAAAGTACCTTACTACTTAGCGTAATAATCTATTTATTTATATTATATATTATATAAAAATACGTTTGATCTACTTTATGGTAAAAGATTACCGGCGCTTATGGACAACCGCGTTAGAGACCGTGCTTTAATTGTGTGGCCGGCTTTTCACGGGCCTGTGATATCCTCGTTCTATCAATGAAACACAAATACTGTCAAAGTACAAATACTCTCTCACGCTGTGTTCTGTGAGATATTTTATGCTGTAGCAAATAAAAATACGTAGCCTCAAATTTCTAACATTCTACCAGTATTCTCTATTTTGTAATTTCGATATTCAATTAAAAATTCATTTTGGCTAACAACGGTTACTGCCGTCAATCTAGTTAAGTTATAAATGTTTAAAATACCTGTGACCTGAATTGGACAACTCTTCGCCTCGTAAATCCAGGACAACCACGGCATAGACAAATCAATGCGTAAATACATTTGAACCAGCTGGCAAGTAAATCACCTTAAAACAACCAAAAGTCCTTTACTCTTTAGGATTAAACTAAAATGTATCATAAATAATATGTCATAATTTTCCACCCGTGGGTGTGCTATGCTGACGCACTAGTTGAGCAACTCGTCCGAAGTGATACCAAGGGCTCGCCGAATACTCAACGTGAAAAGATACTTGTACTGTGTTCCGAAGAGTGAGTGAATGATATCAGAGACCGGCAACACAACAAATGCGCGGACTGTGGCGCGGTTGTGTATAGGTGGCAGTGTTCTTTTACCATATAGAATACCCACCTGCCCCACTTTCCCCTTTAGACTAAAAAAATGTAAAACTTCAAAAATATATACAGCAGCCATTGTTAAAATATTATAATTTTTTAAACAACAAATTACTTTTAGTACAAATTTATTGGAAAAAATAATGGTTATAACAATCAAGTTCTGTAATATTATTATCTACTAATTGATCGCACATCGCAAACTGACTATCATCCCGTTGTCCCGTTTTGCGTGTAAATATTTGGTGTTATTTCCTGTACATTAGACTGTAACATTAGACGAATCTGGAAACTCGTCTATTTTTTTAAGGTACAGTGGACAACGGAGCAGGTGGGTCTCCTATATGA
>DWCF01000456.1:0-46404 GCA_018230265.1 Delias oraia
TTGGTAAAGTTTTCAACTAGCAATAATCGCACCTCGGATAAACCTCATTGGTTACGATATTGCCTCTGCGCAAAGTTGACGGACTGTTGAAACCAAAACGGTTAAGGCGTAGCAACGAGTACAACAATAGCGCGATTCAACTGCCGGATTGCGGCGCGTGGCGCCATCTATTGAGAAATGCAAACATCAATCCGAGTTTTAAACGGTCTTTAACTGGAATATCTATTATATGGAGGATATTATAATAATTTATTATATCAATAAATATCGGTTTTATCTATGCTATTTGAAGATTTTACACGTATTATCGTATAAATAATGCAAGTATTTTTATAGATAATATAATTTCAAATTTGAAACACTAAAAAAATTGTAGGATGAATAATAATGTTTCTAAAAGATATGCAAGCAGTGGCGTATTACAGAAGTTATTAACTGTTCTAATACCAAAGAATAGATATTTTTAGGGTATAGCGGATATCGGAGCAGGTGGTATTACTCTATGGTAAGAGATCACCGCTGGTTTTTGATAAGCGCGCCACAATTTGCGTTCTGGTTGTTACCGGCTTTGAAGCCGTTTAAGCGGTGTAATTTCAAGCGTCACCGATATCCTAACTCAACGAAAAAGTCACGGGTAAAATTAATTTAACGACCAACACCGCACCATGACCATGGGCGGAGGACCGCTTATCGTAGATGAGCCTCCTGCTCGGTAGCTTCCCGAATTTCATAAAAGCCTAATATATAATTACGTTCTATTATTACATATGAATTTCAAAACGGGGACACGCAATAAATCCAATGTATGTGATAATAATTTTACACATATTTATAGGTCGTCTCGTTAGCTTTTGGCTTTTGAATGAAGTAAATGTTATCGCGTTATATTTTCTCGCTAGACCATTAATCAAAGATCTTAACGTTACCTTTAATAAACGTATGATTTATTAATTCATTATCACGAAACTTTGTATCTATTTTAATTATCGTGAACTCTTGGTTTTAATAGGGTTATTTAACTCTATCATAAAAGGATCATATATGTGCAAATTGATTAAATTTGAAATAAATATGTACACAGTTTTTATATGGAATATATATTTTTTCCTACATATATCACTGTACATAAAACCAAATATAGTTTTAACACTGGTAGAATGTTATATTTTTGCTTACTTAGATTACATTGTAGTTGCTAAATTTTTTAACATACACTACGAGTACTTTCAAGGATTTTAATGTAATCTAGTTAATAATTTTAGTGTATATAGTATATTTTTTAATACAATAACTTTACAAAGCATCACACTGAAACTATATATATATAATATATATAATAGGCTGACGATTAAAAAGATTTGACCCACCTAAGAGTTCATGCCTGTTCTTTATTAGGAGAGACGAAGTTGGAACAGGTGTAGATTCTAACTTTGTCGACGATTCAAAGTATCTTTTAAGTTCTACTGAATATAGATTTTGAATTTGATGCATAATAATTAAGTATAAATTGGTGCAAAATATACCAACTGACCTTTTTTACACTATTTCATTGCTAAAACTGAACTGTGTATTAATTTGCAACATTATAAATAAACACAGTTTCTAAACGCATCTGTCTTTAATTCATCTCTAGTTTCACAGTTCTGATTGAAAATTGCCGTGAAGCGCCGGCTTAAAATTTAGCTTCCCGATATTATACTGTGGGTGTCGTAAGAGGCAACTAAGGAACAAACCGGAGGGCGACCAGCAGCGGCCTCCGCGTACTACAAAACCTAACTGCGATCGCCAACCCGCCTGTCAAGCATGGCGATTATGGCGAATACCCCCATGGAGATCCGAAAGGAAGGCCTATGTCCAGCAGTGGACATCCTACGGCTGAAATTATGATGAATGAATTGGAAAGTCATATTGTCCATTCTGGTAATTTCTTTCAATTTTTATTTATATAGATTTGAAATCATGTTTATAAAACTATTCCCTCGATTCATCGTTCAAACAAAAAAGTGACTTTTATTCATAGAATCGGGGATCATGCGTGCAAAACGCTGATAAATGGTTTCAATTGGATGCCGATGTGACCGGTAGCAGGATCGTGACCCGAAGGGGGCATCGGTCACGACACTTCAATGAACGAACCGCGACAACAACAAAAAGCTGAGAGAGAAAAGGTCCATCTTTATTTCCTTGACCGTGCAATCACGAATTACTTTTTGTCAACTCAACTCTTTTCGAAATTAATTTCGCTTTTTACAACTGAAAAATCTTTTTTCAACTAACAAAAACTATATAAAACTGACACATTCTTGGAAAGGACGTCAGTAACTAGAGTTCCTAATATTTAATGTAAAAAAGAATGTAAACGCATAGTATAAGCAAATTACATTTATTTTATATTATAATTTAAAAGTATTTACAAGGACTTGACATTGGCCCTAACACTGTCTTACCATAGTGAGAGCCATACTGACACACTAATTTCACCGGCTCGTCCAAAGCGGCATGAGCTATTCACAAAATACCAGCAAAAAACTATTTGTACTGTGTTTCGCTGAGCGACATAATAACCAGACAGCAGATTGTGGCGCAATTGTCCATGGGCGGCGTTGATATCTTACCAAAGGACACCAGCCTGCTTTGTTATCCGTTTTACAGTAAAAAATCCTAATATCAACGATCTTACCGAGTGTAAACAAGTTTCAGAACACTAGGCAACAAAATGCGAGCCATGTCTATGTATCTAAGCCAATTTCTATAGACACACATAATCATAGACAAGCGATAGACATCTATACGCGAGCGAGGTCAAGAGGCTGCCATAATACCATTAATTGTGAACCAGAGACTACATGAAACAATAGATAGTAGAATAAATCATTGCGGCTTGCGTAACGATAAATTTTCGGCAATTGTTCGAAGCAAATTGAGACAGTGAGGCAATTGAATAGTTCTAATACTATTAATGTTAGATAACATGATGACATTGCTGTCCAAATAGCAATAAATGCTGCAATTAAGGCACCATTAATCTTTGTACAGCCTGTTTCGGTGCGGATTGTTGATAAACTGATAACAGAAGATACTGGATACTGGATGTAGGTTTTACTATTTTATAACAAGAAAATCAACATTTTATGTAAAAATTTCGCTCGAATAAATTATGTGCTTAAGTCTTCTCACCAACTTTAGCATTAACAATTGCACGTTAGGCCAAATGTAATAGAATTATTAAATATTATTTGAAAGTTAAATAAATTATTAATTTGAGGAATGTATGTAATACGTATTTTTAATATCAAACCATAAAAATAATTTAAAAATTAGTGTGGTACATCAATTTTCACATCGTTTAAATTACATATAGTATATAAAAGTTATATATAGTTGAAAGACATAATATATATTATATACTACAAGATAATTACTGCATAAACACGCGAAATTTCAGAAGAATTCCAAGCTGTTTCAGAGGAGTTCGGTTACAAACACAAGAAATTTATACGTCAGCATAATGATATGATAATAATGATACCTACTTAATATTTATAGTATATTAAATAAATCTAAAACAGAATGCCAATATATACCTATATTCACATGGCAAATATGATTAAATTTGATACAATTTTCTGTCCTATTACAAAATCGCTATAAATTGTGGCGAGAGATGTGCGTTTTTTTCTCTGAAAGCTTCCATTGATTCACCAATTACGTATGCGCAATCGAGCCTTGATTGCGAATAGATCCGCTCAGATGGCGAATATTTGTGTTAGTTACGCACGTGGGGCCGCATTGCCAGTAGGTAGTGACCCCGCGGGCTGTCGTGACCTGCCCTGACCCCGAACCACTTACCAACTATTGTCTTTGCCCAACACTTGGCCCAATTCGCGCTGAAATATTGGTTGGGACATACAGTGACTCATATTGATAAGCATATTATAGTTTTGCAATTAAGAGAATGTTGTTTGCTACGCAGGACAATATCCGTGGATCCGTTTTAAACCATGCTGGAGAGCATGGAGAGCCATGCTGAAGCATATGCTTTCCACGGGCTCACAGAACACTCAACGTGAAATGGTATTTGTACTTGAAATGGTGCTTCTACTGTGTTTCGCTGAGTGAGGATATCGATAGCCCTTAAAAATTCCGCTTAAGAGTCGTAAGAAGTCGGCAACACAACCAATGCGTGGAGTATGGCGCGGTTGTTCATGGGCGGCAATGTTCCAGCTGGGGCTAAGATTGTCCGTGGGCGGTGAGTTAACCTGTTCGTTTGCCTTCGGATTTCTTTTAAAAAATCTTAAACATCAGAATATGACTTGAAATTAGTCCAAAGCTAAGTCTTGTGTTACTTTTATTTATTTACTAAACTTTTCCATTATACAAACTAGAAAGGTAAAAGAATTACAAAAATTAAAACGGTAACCGCCTCTACCACAAGTTGTGAAGTGACAGTTTTCAGCGCCACCCGTTAGTAATTTTAAAGATACAATAATCCCTCAGAGCAATATTCAGCAAACTTTTGTACACAAACAAAAAAAAACTTGTAATGTAATAATTAATGTAACCGACATTGCCCGTCGTATTAGTAAGTAGAAGTGGCAATGGGCTGGCCACATCGCTCGACGAACCGACAACCGATGGGGAAGAAAGTATCTCGAGTGGCGACCGCGTACCGGAAAACGCAGAGTCGCGGGCAACCGCTGGATCCAGATCGCTTAAGATCGTAATAGGTGGGCGTCTTTGGGGGAGGCCTATGTCCAGTGGATTTGATAGGCCGATGATGATGATGGATGTAATAATTAATCCACACATTCATTAAGTACAAACACAATGAAACAAAAATCTCTCGCTCATGTGCTCGCGTGAATATATATGTGTATCCAAGTATTGTTCATACCCTTACTTATTAATTATCATTAGTATATAGACAATGTTATATTTCCTAGTCACACCAATTACCATACAAACTGTACCGCGGTACATATTTTGCGGAACACGGTAGATTCTAATAAGCAAGACTTGTGTTTGGCAAGTTAACATCTTGTATCGATCCACTTAGGAAGGCTTAAGTCTGGACTCTGGACAATATATTAATTAATACCGGATCCGTAAATGTGATCGATCGGAGGCTGGCACGGGCCGCAAAGGAATTCGTGCCGGTCACGAAACCAGTGACGAATCTATCAGCCGCCTACTGATAACACTCAGCGACGGTATTGTGACTGGTCTGTTTATACAGTGTTGAACACCTATCGAACGTTAACTGTGAGGCGCGTGACTTGAACTCATTGAAATCATGACAGTAAGAGGTTTTTACCTATGTTAAATAAACACATGAGATATGTTTTAATTATCTTTTTTCTTTATGGGTTAGCGGACAACGAAGCAGGTGGGTCTCTTATATGGTAAAAGAACACCACCGTCAGCGCATTGGTTGTGTTGCCGGCTTTTTACGCTTAAGCGGCATTTTCAAGGGCCTCCGATATCCTCACCCAGTCAGAGAGTTAGTAGTAGTACCTTTCACGCTGAGTAATATGTGAGCTCGTGGTATCACTTCGGACGAGCCGGCCAAATTAGTACGTCAGCATATGTTTCAGCATGGCTCTGCCACCGGTTTGACAGTATTAAAACACTCGTCCGGCCACTGTCAACCCCTTCCAGAGACCGAATAAATTATAAATTAAATTATAATCGTCCGGACCAGGATTCGAACCCGATACCTCTCGCTTTGTAGTACACTTTCAAAAGCATTAAGCTACGAGGCTCTCTAAAGCTTACAAGACCGCTCAGCCACTGGGATTTAACTTAATATATTTCTAATGAATGTGTCTGCTTATTTAGTATCACAGATTCATATTACAAGACACCTATACGAATAGAATAGAATACGTTCGTTACATGCGGAGTGACGTCGAACAAAACGTAAGAGAATGTCACTCGGAATAAATCGAGTGAGAAAATAAAGCATTCCGCTGTCCCCCTTTCGTTGTTGCGAGGCTCATCTTGATACGGGCCGCGCTCGTGGGAACATTCGAGTGCTAATTTATTGCAGGTGGCACCGGTGCACGCGACTGACGACTCTATCCACGGCGCTGTCCAATTCCATCGCATTTGAATACTGTACGTTAGATTGAGTGGAGCGCATGAACGCTGTCTGTGATGCAAAGTGCATGAAATACAACAAGCAATAA
Organism: Delias oraia; assembly: GCA_018230265.1. NCBI lineage: Eukaryota > Metazoa > Arthropoda > Insecta > Lepidoptera > Pieridae > Delias > Delias oraia. The sequence goes on from DWCF01000456.1 coordinate 6,189, forward strand.
ATTTGGGGATATTTGCCATCATCGCCACGCTTAGCAGGCGGAATGGCGATCGCAGTTAGGTTTTGTAGAACGTGCCCGCGCTCTGGCTTGTCCCTTAGTCGTCTCTTACGACATCCACGGGATGTTATAGGGAAGCGCAATTCTAAGCCAGCGCTTCAAAATATAAATGATTAAATTATGCCTATGTCCAGCAGTGGACGTCCTACGGCTGAAATGATATTGACGATGGAAGATATTTTAGAACAGAATATTTTTTTTATAGCAGACAACGGAGCAGGCAGGTTTCATTTATAATAAGATATCACAGCGTCATTAGCCGTGCTTAGGTTGTGTTGCCGGAATTTTTCGCCGCTTGAGCTGTGTAATTTCACGGGTCTTCGATATTTTTTATATGATATTTTGTTTCGAAATAGTTATTCGTTCTGTCATTTTACTGTCTTTTAACAGATGGATGAAGTGGCGATTTTACGTTATAATGTTTATTAATGATACACTTGATTATTCTATAGCTTAGCCATGTGATTTTCGGTTTAAATTTTGACCAATTTGTATATATACATATTAGCGCGGATTGTGGCGCGGTTGGCCATGGGCATCGGTGATATCTTACCATAGAGGAAATCCTCCTGCTCCGTTAGTAGCTACATTAATTTTTTTTTTATAAAAATAATGATGTAAAAATGATCTATTGTAAAGTGTATAAGTGATACCACGGGCTCACAGAATACCAGCACGTGGAACAGAACTTGTAGTGTGTTTCGATAAGCGAGGCTTCACTCAGATATCATTCGGACGAACCGGCCCAATCAGTGCGCCGGCGTGGCTCTGTCATGGAAAAATAGCAACACCGGCTTTCACCATCAAAATTTAGAGGCCATCGATACATTTCACGTCCTCATCGCGACCCTACACGTAATTGGCAATCAGTAACGGGAAAAATAACTCATTGGGTGCTCGAACAATACAGACCGCGATACCAATATTTCACGCGGCGTGGCAATCTGATCGCTAAATTGACTATAACCGCTCACTAAGCAGTGGCATAAATAAACGAACGTGCCAAATGATGCACGAATTCAATATACATCCAGCCTTTAACGTTGCGAAATCGTAACATGCTGTATTCGGTCCATACGTACCTACCAGCTCTGATCTAAACGTGATCCGGGTTGCGCAAACTTTGAAACTCAAACAGAGAAATCATTCTCACATAATTAAAGGAGCTTGTGAATCCTCAAAGACGAATAAAATCAGCCGGTTAGTCAGTCAAAAGTATAGCCGCAGACAAATGATGAACATGTTAACTTTTTTTATTTTACAGCGGACAAAAGAGCAGGTGGGTCTCCTATATGATAAGAGAACACCGCCGCCCATGGACAACCGCGCCACAGTCTGCGCATTGGTTGTGTTGCCGGCTTTTTACGCCGCTGAGCGGGCACCTTTAAGGGCCGATATCCTCACTCACTCTGCGAAAGACAGTACAGGTACCGTTTCACGGTGAGTATTCTGTGAGCCTATGAAATCACTTGGACGAACCAGCGCAATTAGTGCGTCAGCATAGCTCTTCCACGGGTGAAAAATCTAATTTCAGTCAAGATTTCAACTAACATCGCAGCAGAATAGTGTGATCACCTCGATGTCTGTCCATCTATTAATAGTTTTGTTGACGCCAATTTGGGCCGCGCGCCACCGCTCCATGGATTCACCTACCTGCAGATGTATTCCCCCACCAATACGATTTCGGGATCTTCAAAAGCGTAGGTACCTATCGCTCTAAAATGCCGACCAGCTAAGGGCTAGGGATGTCCATTGGCGGAGGACCGCTTATACTAGGTGAGTTTCCTGCTCGTTTGCCTCCTGATTTACAAAAAGGCTTAAAATAAAGCCTTCGATGCAGTCAAACCAAGTCGAGTTTAACAATAGAATAGCATTTTCCGGTCTGAATAGAATTTATAAATTATTTTCTAATTGTGTTGCCTTCGATAAGGCTTGAAAATGGCCGTGGTGTCTTTACACAATTTACCCGTGGGAAAGCCGTCCTGACGCATATGCCGACGCACTAATTGGGTTGACTCGTCTGGCGTGATGAAATGACTGAGGGAATGAGGTGACCGGCAGCATAAAACGTCGGCTACACAAACGCGTAGTTCAGCGTGGTTGTCATAAAACTGCAATTGTCTTACCCCCCGGGAATCTATCTACCCTGTTATACACTGTATAATTTTAAAAATCAAAACGGTTTTAAATTATGTTTTCTTTGTGATAACGGAGGCAAACAAGCAGGAAGCACCATGGACACCCCCAGCTCCCACCTTTTACGGATCTTTTTTAAGGTCACCAAGCCGTATTGGTTGTGCACGGCACAAAATGCTTCTAAAATACCGCTCACCTGTGGAATGACAAGTTTTATTCATAACGCAATTTTCAGTTATTAACTTGTATTAAAATATATGAATTTTATGGCAACATATGGACTAATTATAAACCTTTATAAAAATTTGTGCAAATAATATAATAATTAAAAATCTAACTTAAAACGGCATCTAATAGATTCAGCAAGAAACATGTGCGTGCGGGCTTGTTAATAAAATGTCACCGCAAAACGCTTTATCCGACAATGCTGGCATTAAATATCTCCAAAGGCTGTTGCTGTCCATACGACGCCCAACAACAATATCTCGGTACAGGTTATGTCAGCGAATGCACCTATTCCAACAAACACATTGTTCATGCGGTATCGTATTACTGGACTATATTTCTTAAGGTTTTTAATTGGCCAACACAATCGTATATGGCGTTGAAAATTATTTAAAATTTAAAGACATTGGAAAAATCTAACAAAACACTGCGCATTGAGAGCGAAAAATGTTAAAACTGGTAAATAAATAACATAATTGAGTTCAAACCGACTCCATATCAGTTTGTCTTGGTGGTAATTTTTTTTCAATATTTAAATCGGACAAACGGACAGGTCCGCTGACTGTGGATATGCTTAGCCAAAGTTGGCGCACGGGTGCGTTGCTGACCTTTAACGATATGATACGCCTTTATATAGTAGTTACGAATTTAATTTCGACGCACCTATCAGTTAACTGTAGATAGGTGTAATTATTAGACAATAACATCATCTTACTTTATACATAGGCCTAAGTGGTCTTATAAGCCTATCGCCAGGCGAGAGGTATACGGTTCAATCGCCAAACCGAATATAACATTAGAACTTAACCCATTAGTGCATAAAGTTTATTAACACATTTTTCATTATGATCACTGAAATATATTTTCATTTCGAGTATATTTGACCATTAAATTATATGAAATATTTAATCAATATGAAAATTTAGATTTTATAGCCCGTCATGTATATTTATATATATTATTTTATATAATTTTATAGCCGGAATGTCATACCGACAGTATTACCTCATCAAATATATATTACACTACTGTAAAAAAAATAAACGGTTAGTAAAATATATATAACTCCTAAACTAACAATTTTATTGGCGTCCGATTTATCGAGGGTTATGCACTAATGTGTTAATTTATAATGTATTCAGTTGGAGGGCTTGTCATTGGCCTAGCGTCTTACCACTGTCACAACTGTAACAGTGTCTTAACACTGACATCTATGGAAGAGCCATGCTGGCGCACTTATTATCCCGGCTCATCGGAAGTAATACTACGAGCTGAAAGAATACGTGATACAGTATTTGTGCTGTGATTCGCTGAGTGAAGATATGGCAGACTTACAAATTATAAAGCCAGCAACAGAACCAATACGCGGATTGTAGCGCGGTTTTCCATGTGCTGCTGTGATCTATCTCCATAGAGAAGACCCGTCTGCTACGTTGCCCTCTAAACCGTAAAAAGTATAAGGTAAAGAAAAGTAAAAGTATAAGCAAGATATTCGTTTGAATATCTATAAAAGATGTATTAAGGTATTAAAATCTCAATAGAGTTATTGTTAAGCAATAAAAATTCTATATCCCCGATTGCCAATAAACAAATAACGGAGACGGCTTTTGTAATATCAGATGTCATAGAATTCAATATACACGCGAAACAAATGTACGACAAACAATTATTACCTTGAAGGTTCGATAAAATATACACTTACCGGGCGCAATAAATAAACACTGAATTAATGTTTGTGTGCCGTGAAATAGATTTTATATTATGCGCCTTACATCTCAATATTTCATTTGGGATGTTAAAGTTTCAGCGGGGTTTTTGTTTTATAAGGCCATTTGGATGAGCGACAATTTAACAACTTTAATTACTCGAGCAATAGTTTTAAGGCTGTGTATCGCATAATTAGGAAAAACTATGAATTTTAATACCGCCGGATACAATTAGATTATAGATAAGTTAAAATGAAGAAGAAGAAGAAAGATGAAGACGCTGGATGCAGGTCGTCTCCGACAGGTATTCATGGAAGTCCAAGGGAGAGGCCTATGTCCAGCAGTGGACGTCTTACGGATGAAATGATGATGATGAAGGTAAAATGAGTTTGTATATACACATTTTAAAACTTTGCACATCAAATATTTTTACATTTTTATCACATTACCGGATATTCCATCACATCGCGATGTATCTTCCCAATGCATAACCACCCCAAAATCCGTGCGTGCTGTGTTACCGGCTTTTTACGACGCTTAAGCGCATAATTTCAAGGGCCTCGAACCCGTGGACATGTTGGACAGTATTTTTAATATCTATATGTTTTAACGACAAAAATATCGATTGATAAATAAACGTAAATGACTTGACAATTAGTTTCTAAGAGGTCCCAATCATATTCCACAACAGATTCTGGACAGAAATGACCAGGAACCAATCTAGTGTGAGGGAAAACCACGGACCCAAAGAACATAGCACGAAAAAGAAAATAGTCAAAGAAAGGCTTTATTATATTCAAGTTGATACCTTTGCATAATTAGGCAAGCCGTGCCTTCGAAAATGGAACGAAGAGCCTCATTCAAAGCAATAATCTCACCATCGTAACTGAGTTTCTATTACGGGCTTCGTATTAAGGTATCTGATTGAGACGAGCCTATATATCTTACTGCGCGTTAATAGCATCCCATCGACTCCCCTATTATTTTGTCAAGTAGCGAATTTATGTTGGTTGTAATAACGGTCCCTAGTCCCTCTAAAGGTCAGTGTATACAAGCCGGTACCGGGATAAGTCAAATAAATATTTATTACCATCGAGTTTAGGAAATATACCTAAATATCGAGTTGATTTAAGGGTATCAGTTAACACACTACTTGCACATTACTTGCAACTTTATCTATTTAATTCATATTAACATAAAACATTATTAGTATATTCACTAATTTATAATCACAATATAATACAGTGAAACTAAATGAATAAATGATTGGGGATCTTTAAGAAAGAGCGTACATATTCCTTAATGGCAGGCAACGCACCCGCGGCTTTGCAAAGGCTAGGGACTGAAGGGGACGGAGAGGTGGTCCATGGGTGTAGATAATAGAAAAAAATTCTATTATCTATATATTGGTCTGCACTAAGGGAAGTTTGAATAACTTTTCCAAACTAAGATGGCTCAAGTAATAATCACTGTATCATTTTGTATTTAAATATTGGGGTGGAGACATAGCCAATACACTAATACCAAAACATATAAAATAAACACGTCTCCCAGATTCTGAACAAATTAAAAATACACAGAATATCAATGTGAAACACTAATTGTACCCGAGTGAGTGAGAATACCGGAGACCCATCCAGTTATAAATTGAACGGCATAAAAAGCCGGCAACCACAGCGCGTAGTCCATGTGCGTCGATGATATTTTATCATCAAAGTGTCATAAAAATTAGTTTACCAATAGAAAGCTACATTATTTGTGAGTAAAATAAATTATCTATTAAATATTAAACCGAAATATTATAAGCTTTTTCGTGGTAGTCAGCAAAGATGAAGAAAAAACGATGGAACGAAAAATACTCATAATATTTCTTACGAATTCTGCCTTAACGATGAGAGATATGTGATTTAATTGCAGAGAAAAGTTTGATAATGCATACAAAAAGTCCCGGACACCATATAGCTAAGTTTCATATTTATATGGCAAAGTTTTGCCACGTCAGCTAGTAATATATATCGAAATCGCGCATATATTAAGCCCACAGTAACGAGTGATTTCACGGCGCAAGCGCATCCTTTTAGTCACGGCTGTCTCGATCGCCGGATTGCGTCACAATATCGATCGCGTCCTAAATCTCTTTGTTCTTTCAACTGTCTCGGGCTTTGAAATTGTCTATACGTAATAATAGAGGCGTATCGGTACCTATTTTGTCAATTCACTCAAGTACACTTTTAGCTCCGTCTTAGCTAGATGGACAATCTAATAAAAAGAACTTTTCAAACTAGTTGATCCGGCAAACATTGTTTTACTATATAAATATGAAATTTGTAATAAATGTTATATAAGGAAGCCGGTTCTAAGCAACAATATCGCTTGAATTGTCTTCGAATTTCTAGAATGACCTTTTAATTAAGATTTTATTTGCCACAATTAGGAGTTGCAGATAGATATTAGTTTCGCAGAGTTGTCAAGATTTCGCAATAAAACATCGGGTGAACTTTCGCTTAGACCTTCGAGGTTTCTATTTTAAACTCGGACGAGTAGGTAATATATGTTCTTATAATATAGAAATTGTGTTAGACCATTTAAAACTCAACCGTTGGATAACTTAAAATGCTTTTCACCGGCTACAAGAATCGAGGGTATGTAGGTATAGAGTTTTCGGTGTTGGCAGGCGGCAGTATAACGCGGGCTGCGGAGGGCTCGACGGGCGGTTCCATCGAGATTCGAACCTCGGACTGGGCTGACCGATATCTTACCCATATGACGCTAGGGGCGAAGATCAGTCTTCGCTGCCGCTTCTGGCGAAGACGGTTTTACTACGATCCCTATACAGAATATTACTAATTGTTTTGTCTTTCTTTGTCGCAGCACGCTATAAGCTTTGTGTTGGCTACTGTAATTAAACTATTTGTCTCCTTGAGTATGTGGGGCCTACAACGAGGAATAGACGGGTCCAACCAAGGCTGCGGAGTTATTTATAATTGGAACCACTGGCGTACCGAGTAGGACGACATTGCTGGGTGCACTAGTTTTATTTATGGTATAGCGGAGTCCGGAGCAGGCAGATTTTCAATATGGTTGGAGAACATCGCCGCCCATTGACAACCGCGCTATAATCCGCGTATTGGTTGTGTTACCGGCTTTTTACGCCGCTTAAGGGGCTTTTTAAGGTATTCCAATATCCTTACTCACTCAGCGAAACACAGTACCGTTTTAAGTACAACTACTATTTCACTCTGAGTATTCTGTGAGCCCGTGGTATTACTTTGTTTGAACATAAAATGTGAGAAATACGGTGGCCTTAGGTATTATTCCGATATGTGCAAGCGCAGCCGCGTACAACGCCAGTCCTGCGTACAAATGATAGACCAGTTTTCATGTCATTCGTAGATTTGAAATTACGATTTTCTAGTTACACGGCAATAAGTTAAGTCGCTCTCATTACAGAGCTCGGCAAGCAAAGGCACATTAACAATTTTAATTTACTCGACTCTGGTTCATTTGACAATTTATGATGTTGTAAATTTCAGCTTTGAGGGATAACGGAATTAAATTAACGCATGAATCATGATTGCTCTTTGAAATAATCATTGCAAGATCGAGTGTATATTTTAATAATTGCAATAATATATAAGATACTAATTTAAAACATCAACTTAAGTTCAAAGTGTGAAAAAAAACTTGAATAAATTTATTTCTCTGAAAATAAAGTAAATTTTATTTATTAAGTACGTACAAAAGCTTGATGAAAGTTTGATTGGTGACGTAATACATGAATGGTCAGCTAAGCGGTGGCTGTGTTTGGGCACGCGAGCGACTGACGACAGATCGCGTTTCGATCCGTGATAAGATGTTATCTGTTCTGCGCACGCGCCGCTATAGGGCTATCACTTTTACTTATACTGTGTTTGGCAGAGTGAGTGAGGATATCGGAGGCCCTTAAAAGTGCCGTTAAAGCGGCTTAAAAAAAGACGGCAAAACAACCAATACGCGGACTGTGGCGCGGTTGTTCATAGGCGGTGGTATTCTCTTACCATATAGGCGACCCACCTGCTCCGTCGTCCGCTATAGAATAAAATGACCACGACAGTTATTAACATACACACACCTATTATTAATCATTCATACCACTGAAATAATTCAATGGTATGAGTTTTCCTTGTTTTCCACTTATTTAATCATTTATTTTATTATTTTGCGTTGGTAATTCATACTATTCATTTTATTGTATGTGTGTCTCAATCATTTGTGGGGCATGCAGCTAAAAGCTAACCTTTTTAAAACTTATCTTTGTAACTTTTGTATTTTCTGTTGTATAGATATACTTTTTAATAAATATATAAATGATTTCGATAGGTTTAAAACGTCCAGAGTATTTAATAATACATACATAAAACTTCGACAACCCTATGTATCGTTATGAGTCCGGTTATTTCACCTTCGAGCAAAACAGATTTATGTGTACGCACAATGACTTTTCCGATTAATTGCGTCCGAATTCTCTTATTACCAACGGGTCAAAATTATTTCACTCCACAATCTATGGAATGCATCAGCTTGTTGTATTGAATTGTAATTATCCATTGATACGCGTTATCCAGTCCAAATTAATTTGGAATTTCAAGTGACATGACATTTGCAATATTGCACGTTATAGTATAATTTATATTTTAATATAGGACCTTTAAGGAAAAAATAATCATAGTTTTAACCGGAACAACAAGTTTCTAACGTGATTTTTAAACCTATATGGTAAGAGAACACCGCCGCCCATGGAAAACCGCGCCACAGTTAGCGCATTGGTTGTATTGCCGGCTTTTTACGCAGCTTAAACATCATTTTTCAGTGCATCCAATATCCACGCTCACTCGGAAAAACACATTAGAAGCACCGTTTTAAGTACAATTTTACCATTTCACGCTGAGTATTCTATGAGCCCGTGGTATCACTCCGAATGAGCCGGCCCGTCCCAATTACTTCGCTACCATGACTTTTCCACGGGTGATACGCATTACCCCTTAAAACACCAAATTTATTTACAAACTAAATTATAAGTTCTATTCGGACATGATATTAAACCTCGTTTGTAGGTAGGTTACACACTACAGTAGTTTACAAAACAACTCAGCATGGAGGTTTTAAAAGTGTATCATGAAGCGAGAGATATCAGGTTCGAATCCCGGCCCGGAAAATTATAATTTTATTCATTATTTATTCGATCTCTGGAAGGGCTTGACTGTGGGCGGGCGAGTGTTTTACTACTGTCGCATCCATGGGAAAGCCATGCTGAAGCATATACTGACGTACCAATTAGGCCGGCTCATCCGAAGTGATACCACGGCCTCACAGAATACTCAGCGTGAAACGGTACTTGTAATGTATTTCGCAATGAGCATTTAAAAATAGAACCCTTTTGTATTGTTAATTTTGTACTTTAAGTAATTAAATTTGAAAAATTACGTTTTACGGAATCTGTACTGTTATATAGACCGAATGAGTGATGGAAAAGCATACTTTAAAACAATATGCCAGTCACAATTAAAACTTATCACGGGATCTATAAAGTTTCGAATATGATTTATGTGCGCGCCGACGCAGCTGCAAGAACAAAGCGCATTCCCACATTATTTATTGGGATGACTGATTGATGCCTATGTGCTCTATTGTGCCTAAAGATCCTCTTAAGCTTTTGTACGCTGAACTGTAACATATTTGGCTTAATATTTTAAACATACACAATTCTGTATGTATATAAACTATAGAATATAGATTAACGTTTTTTCATTCAATAGCGGACATCGGAGATCCTCCAATATGGTAAGAGAACACCGCCGCTCGTGAACGATCGCGCCATAGTCCGCGCTATAGTTGTGTTGCCGGCTTTTACGCCGTTTAAGCGGAATAATATCAAGGGCCTGCGAAATCCTCACTTATTCTTGAAAAAATAATAAGATTCGTTAATTTCCGTTAGTAAAATATCTTTATTATATTATTAGCACATTAATCACTCTATATAGGGTAAGATCACGACACATACTCTAAATTAAGTAACCATAAAGTTACCTCTGCCCTAATGTGGTTATTTCAAGTATCTGTGGTAATTTACTAATATATGGCACTCCTGTACACCGTTGTTGCTTATAAGATAGATTTTGAAAAAGACCTCCCGATTTTCCCACGGGCCTAGCGAACATTTGAACAGCGTTGGGCCGCTCTATCGATACTCAATTTATTTTGTATCACTATGTTTCTACGCATTAAAATGCTACTTATAAAAGATCTTATATATGTAGGCTTTAGTTTCTAATAAAAGTATGGAATTCTAACAAATTTGACGTAAATGTATTATTAGTTACCGTTAGAAACATCCAGGTATGATAACAGATATTTTTTATAACCAAGAGTCATCAATTTATAACTTTCAAGCACTTTTATTACAAAAAGTTATTCCATGATAACAGATAAATTAATTAAACATTTTTGCCATCACAGTGTAATAATCTAAAAAAATTTAAGTGCTTTAAAAATTGCACTTTATTGCTTATAATAATAATAAAGCCTTTTATTTCAACAAAAATGTATACCATTATGTTACCTTACAATGTATTATATTATTTTATTATTCGCGTATGTGATGCTGCTTTTTTTTCTATAAAACCTTTTTTATATTGATAAAAGTCTTCTACTAGATTCTGATCTCTCTCTGCCCTCTATGTTAAGCCTGCGACCTTCTGTTGCCCCAATTTTGTTTTTTCTTGCCCTTTTCCTTTTACTTTCCCTAAGAATACTGTTATTTTTATTTTTTTTGTAGTTTTTCGGACAACGGATCAGGTGAGTCTCCTGTATGGTAAGAGAACACCGCCACCCATAGACAACCGTACCACAATCTGCGCTTTGGTTGTGATGCCGACTTGTTATTGCACTTAAGCGACATTTTCAAAGGCCTCCGATATCCCCACTCACTCTGCGAAACACAGTACAAGTACCGTTTCACGCTGAGTATTCTGTTAGTATTATGTAACTATTTATATTTTTTTAAATAAATATTTTTATAATTATCGTCAATAACCGTCCCTAGCGGCTACCGTCAGCGTTGGGAACGTGACCGCGCGCGACAAACGACGCGCGTGACTTTTTTGAACGCAACCCGATACACTGCCGATATCTCATATAAATTTACTATTTTATGCTTTATTAATAAGCGCCTAAGGCTTATTGTAGCACTCTATATCATTAGAACCCATGAGCATCAAGAAAAATTTGATCTAGGCTACTAAATCTACGGGATTGCCTAATTTGATTCATATAATCTAATTTGAATTAAGATTGGTATATATTCGGTCCTTCGAAGTACGTAACAGCGGCCAGCGAGTGTATTAACATTGTCTTACCCGTGGGAATGCCAGGCTGAAGCATATACCAGCACTAATTGGTCCGGCTCATCTGTAGTAATACTACAGGCTCACAGAATACCTGCGTGAAACGGTATTTGTACTTCACCGAGTATGTGAAGATATAAGTGACCCCTGAAATTAAACCGCTCAAGCGCTATAAAAAGCCGGCAAATTATGGCAGCACAGATTATGGCGCTGTTATCTTTAGGCGGCAGTGATCTCTTACCATAGAAGAGGCTCTGCTTTATTGCTGGCTCTATAGAAAACTAAACAAAGTCACAGACAAAACCGTGCGCCACTCCTAACTTCCGTAATTGATCGTACAGCTGACCTATCGATCAGTATCTCTGTGCACTAATTTGTGTCGTCGGTGCGTCTGTCAATTATCGGCTCATCGGTTCAGTCGTAAGCTAACTCAATGCATCAGCCGGAGGTCAGGGGCTGCCAGTGACGTATCACATGAGCGCTCGGGCTTTCTTTCCGGTGTCAATCACTAAATGTGATAATTACCGATATTGTGTTCAACAGGATGCTGACGATATTAAGGCAATTTGTGGAATCAGCTACCCGCAGTGGTATTTCGGAACTAATACGATTTTGCGACCTTCAAATATAGAGTACCTAATCCCGTAAAGGCCGGTAACGAATCTACTGTCTAGCAGAAGCTGGTGGTGTTCTTTTGGGGAGGACCGCTTATCCTAGTTCAGCCTAATGTTAGTCTGCTTACATTTTCATAAAATCATTTTATTGTCAATACACAATATTTGTGTTTTGGAAGCGCGCTGAAGAGCAGCGCTGGCCCATCACTTGCCTCAATTCAATAAACATACGCACATAGTAGTTTTGTGGATAATACTTCTCTTTCTTTCTTTCTTTATTCTTTAATTAGTTTTAGTATTAGTTATAAGATTTAATTGACTATTGAGATTCTCTTCCCAGTATTGTATTTTATTTAGGTAGGTTTAATTGACTCAATTTTCTCTATTGTCGTCGACGCATTTCTGTACCTACATATCAATGGGTTTGTTTGTATCATAAACAAATGGTAAAAACATTTTTTTGAAAAGAGCTGGTCTCTTGCCAGTTCATCTCGATAATACCTACTTGCCACTACTTGAAACAGGTGGTATATTGTAAGCTAACGTTATTTTTTATTTTGTTTTAACTATTTAAAAATGTCTGCAATAAGTCTATTTAAAAAAGATATTAGTACTTTACAAGTATATATAATAACAACATATTTATTGATACGATATGTATAAAGAAGAATCGCTATTTCTATCACTTTATATTCATTTGTCTGCCACCTTGAAACGATAATTAAGAGCTTAATCAACGTTTAAAACTATTCCTGCGATGTTTCGAAGTGAAAGCGATGTTCTTATATGATATAAATACCTTATGCTGCAAAAAGGACAAATCCCGCACTGCCACGCTTTTTCTGCTAACTTTCAGCTCTGTCTGCAGCACTTCCATAGTGCTGATGTCCTGGAAACCGTGCTGAGTCAGCGCATCACACGTCCTTTGCACTTGTTCGATGCACGGCGAGAACGAACAGAAACGGCCACCTGTAATGTAATTTTTTCCTATAATTTTCTTATTTTATGTACACATCTATAGAAGAAAATTAAAACTAAAGATATATAAATTAACTTCAATTTGTTTCTCTGACAATAAAATAAAATCCATTTATCGAATTACATTATTTACATTAAATTTCGCTAAAAAAGAACCGTATCTGAAGCTAATAAGGATCGACAGTACACATAACTGAAACTTGATTTTAACAACTTCTTTTATTATATAGGTAAATTTTTTCTAATTAAGTAATATAGGTACATATCTTATGAGAGCCACGCTGAAGCATATGAGGACGCACTAATTGGGAGGGCTCGTCCGAAGTGATACCACGGGTTAAGAAGAATACTCAGCGCGAAACGGTACTGTACTGTGTTTGGCAGAGTGAGGGAGGATATCGGAGGCCCTTAAAAGAGTCGCTTAAGCGGTGTAAAAAGCTGGAAGCATAATCAATGCGCGGACTATGGCGCGGCTGTCCATGGGCGGCGGTGTTCTCTTACCATATAGGAGACCCACTTGCTCCGTTGTCCGCTACAAGATAAAAAAAGATACAGACACTTATAACCATTTCCACCGCTTTACCTAAATTATGTATGTATGTTAACTTTTACATAAGCCATTGGACTTTTTGTTTGTTATTCTCCGGAAACTATGCTTGTAGCTACACCTCTTGGCTGTCCGTTTTAGGATGTAATCACTCTTTAATGTGCCGCTGCTATCTGTCAAATCTTATCGAGCAACAAGGACAGCGGACGTCACTCACCCTGCCAATCAGTGCGGCCGCGCAGCGGGGGGCGATTCACAAATTGTAATATTTTTAAATGTATCGCGTGCCTGTGTCGTAATCGGTACTGGATTTATCGAAACAATACGACTTGGGGAACTTCAAAGAAAGAGCGTATCTCTCCGCAAAAGGCCGTAAACGCATCCTCGGTCCAGCAGAGGGTAATTCCTAGGTAAGTCTCCTACTAGTTTGCCTCTCTATTTATATTTAAAAAGTAGTAAAAAATACTTTATTTATGGTATAGCGGGAGATGGCGTGTATCACCTCCGCTCATGGACAATCGCGCCACAATACGCTCTTTGGTTGTGTTGCCGGCTTGTTACGCCGCTTAAGCGTATAATTTCAAGGGTCTCCGATATCTTCATTCACTTAGCGAATAATAGAACTACTGAATCACGTAGGTACTGTGACCCTTGGTATCACTTCGGACAAGCCGGCCCAATAAGTGCGCCTGGCATTCCTACGGATGCGACAGCGATTAGACTCCCGCCCGGCCACTGTCAAGCCCTTCCAAAGACCGAATAATTCTAGATAATTGGACCGGGATTGAAACCCGATACCTCCCGCTTCGTGGCAGAATTATAAAACCACTTAGCTACGAGGCTCTTAAAGTTCGAAGGTACTTTTTCCTTTCATTTCATGCCTTCTTACGAGTTGATATTTTTCACATTACAGTAAAACACTTTGAAAGTCAAATCCCCTTGCAAAACAGACAAAACTTGCGGGCGTATATCAGAGATGTCGCTAATCTGTCAATTATCCGGAATTCTTGACCCGGTTGAGGTGAATCGCAATGACTAACTACTATTGTTAAAATTATTTCGTCGGTCAACGTGAATTTATGTACATTCTGAATGTCGTGATATTTCAGCTTTCCTGTGTTCAATTTATCTGTTTAATATGTATATTTTATGAAAAACAAAGAGAAAAACGAGAAGGACTTAGGATAAGAGGTTCACCGGTCATGGTCACCCATAGCCTCTCCAAGACCTCGGGTGTCATGGGCTCAGTCATTGCCCGTGAGTTAATTGTGTCCCCGTAAATTAATGTGTTCAAGCAGTGCTTTCACCTTTTTTACATCTTTTCAATTGCTTATTTACAGTTTTATATGGGTGGTGCAAGTTATTTTCATTGTATTTTTTTTATTCTATAGCGGGCAACGGAGCAGGTGGGTCTCCTGTATGGTAAGAGATCACCTCCGCCCATGAACAACCGCGCCAGAATCCGCGCATCGGTTGTTTTGCCAGCTTTTTACGCCGCTTAAGTGGCACTTTTAAGAGCTTCCAATATCCTCACTCACTCTGCGAAACACACTGCAAGTACCGTATCACGCTGAGTATTCTGTAAGTCCGTGGTATCACTCCGGACGAGCCGGCCCAATTAGTGCGTTAGCTTGTTCTGCAGCGTGGCTCTCCCACGCGTATTTCTGTTTGTAGGTATGGGTGGCTCTAAAAACCGGCGTACAATCACTTGAGGTGAGTAATACAGCCACGCGGTACTTTAAACCTATGTAATTTTTATATTTCCTAAAATATATAGATATAAGATTTAAGTGTCTTAATAAATCTCAAAAGCCGCTATTCAACAGGAGCACGACATTTCAGCACTAATTAAAATAATTGATTTTAATTAGATATTCAGCACAGCGTTACAATTATTTAGAGAACAATGACTAATTGAATACTGTATAGGAAAACTTAGATGCGAAGTGAATTTATTTACAGGCTCGTTTCTTCGTTTTGAGACAATTCTCTCGTAATGTTTCCGCGTAAGTCAATATTTATTTATAACTTACCAACACGAGATCAACAGAACAGCAATAAAAAGAGAATCACATAAATAACAAAGGCAAGTTTCAAAAGGGGTAGCGCTCTGTACCTATCCCTCACTACAAGTTGGAGATAATGAAATAAAATTTATTTCTAGAAAATCTTTTTTCTTATTTATGTTGTGTGTTTTTGGGGTTACCGTCTCTTAACAATTAGGCGTATGAGAAATAAATGTTGACTAATTTCTCCACGATATGCATACAAATTTTCATAATAACGACAATGTATAATATAAAAATGAAATAAAAATTATTACAGAAACATCTAAAAAAAATACTCGATTTTATATGATACTTAATTCAGTTTGAACTGTAATACGGTTTTAGGCTTTGGTAGGTACATAATGGTACACTCGAAATGTTTAGATTTTTATCACGATTAAACTTTTGCAAACCGTAAATTATTAGTTTTCTATCAAACTTTGTCAATAGCGATATTCTATTCAATTATATGGCAATAAAACGTTTGCCGGGATCATCTAGTTTTATATAGTCGTATAAGACAAAACCTTGTTTGGAAAGGTTGAAATAAAATTAACTTTTCAGTGTAAACATAGATAAATACCCGTATACATAAAATAAATAATAAATAGATATACGTATAGAGAAATACGCCGACTATATAACTGAACTGCGATCGCCAACACGCCTGCCAAGCGTGGCGATTATGGCA
This sequence comes from Delias oraia, assembly GCA_018230265.1. NCBI lineage: Eukaryota > Metazoa > Arthropoda > Insecta > Lepidoptera > Pieridae > Delias > Delias oraia. The sequence goes on from DWCF01000456.1 coordinate 22,573, forward strand.
TATCCCCCCCTAATGACATTATTCATGGAGGTCCAAGGGGGAGGCCTATGTCCAGCAGTTGACGTGTTACGGCTGATCATGATGCAATACCCGTTACAGATTCAGTGACGATCATTAGCCATCATTGCCAATCTAAGCAGGGCCACTTAGGCACGACGGCAGTTTCTCATAATACGAAGCTACAATGCAAGCGCTGCAGATTTCTCAAGCCGACCAATAACCCATCTAAAGCGAAGGCAACAATGAAATGTGATCGCGATTCGAGTGCTATCCGATCGCAATCTGGGGCCAACGTCCGATCCTGTATTTTGTAACACTTAGACGTAACGTTACAAGGGCTTTGTATCCTAAATGCTCAATAGCTAGTGATGTACAATCGAAATAGGTATCAACAACTAGTGATGTACAGTCGAACTAAATATATGACAAATGACAAAGCACGATTATAGGCTAGCAAATCTTTTATGAATATTCTATAGTCACAGGCTCATAGAATAAAATATTTTAAAATAAGTTCGACGTTTAACGTTCCATAACTGAGTGGTTTTCAAAATATTTTGCTTTTCCCAAATAAATACGATTGGGGACCTTCAAAAAAAGAGCGCACCAATGCCTTAAAGGCCGGCAACGCACCCACGGCCCAGCAGAGGCTAGGGGTGTCTATAGGCAGAGGAGCGCTTATCTTAAGTGCACCTCCTTTGCGTTTGCCTTCCTATTTTGATATAAAACGACCATTTATGATAATCTCTCTTTCATTCAGCCCAACGTCACATCACTAGCACACAAATCACAATGGATCCGAGTCCCGTCACTAACAATGCCGGTCAGCCTATTGATGTATAGCACGAGATAACGTGGTGAAATCACATGTGGCACGGCCACAGGCTTAATCGCAACAGTCGTCTGAAATTTGCATGGGACCGACATATACCATATGTTTCGTTGTTTATGTATATATATTAATTTTATTATGTATTAATTTTACAGACGAGTAGTTGAAACCTTTCTTGTTTTAACTATAGCATATATAACAGTGTATATAGCGAAAAGTATGTATTTTAAATTTGAAAACAATAAAATTTGGTTACTGAAAAGATATATTCCTATAACATACTTATTACACAACTGCGATGGCGACCGCGTACCGGAAAACGCAGAGTGGGATGTCCCGCCACGCGATCGACGATCTCATAAAGGTCACGGGCAACCGCTGGATCCAGATCGCTCAAGATCGGAATGGATGCGCGTCTTTGGGTGAGGCCTATGTTCAGCAGTGGACTTGATATGCTGATGATGATGATACTTATTACAATTTTTTAAACAAAATATACCAGAGAACATAGCATTGTGTGAGCTAATTTCTTAATTATAGCAGACAATGGGATGTATGGGTCCACAGATTGTAAGAAATAACCGCCGACCATGGACAACCGTGCCGCAATCCATGCTTTGATTATCTTGTCGGCTTTTAAGCCTTTTGAGCGGTACAACTTAGTAAGCTTCCGGTATCCTTGCTCACTACATTACGGTGGTAATCTTTGAGCTAATAATATCACATCATACACGTCACCTCAATTATTGCGTTATGGCTCTCCCACGAGAGAGTCACGAAGGCACTCGAGAGCCACTATTAAAATCAATCTGTGTCCTTAACTCGAGGCGGGAGAGTATTGTTATGGCGATGAGACGATCGGAAAATAATTATCTGGGCCGTCTGTTTAGTATGTATTTGTTAATCCATTACTTACGATCACTTATCGGCGGCCGGCACTTTTTAATCGTGAGTGGCGTACCGACGTGGCACTGTCCACTGTGCAAGATTAGCTCGAGTTATGTAACCAAGTGACACATTTGCTATACACACTACTGTTTTTATTAATTTTTTTATGGTATAGCCGACAACGGAGCAGGTGGGTCTCCTATATGGTAATATAGCATCGCCACTCATGGACAACCGCGCCACAATACGTGCTTTGGTTGTGATGCCGGCTTTTACGCCGCTCAAACGGCACAATTTCATGGTTACAAGTAACATTTCATGCGTAGTATTCTGTGAGTTATATTGTTTGGGATGGGCTGCATTATTGAATTTTAGTAAAGACCATAATTTTTTTGATAATATTTATAGCATTCCTATATTTACTATCTAACGCTGAAGGAATTTTCAAACCCGACCAGCGGTTTCTGAGATTAGCGCGCTCAAAAAAACTCTTCAATTTTATATTAGTACTTTGAATTACTTCATGTGGGGTTCCGCGCCGGGGTGGCCCCGCTCGCAAAACCCGCCCTCCGCCACAGGGCAATCACTATTATACCACACCATACGGCATCGGTAATTCAATGTAAACAATCATTGAACGATGATTGTGCTGTCATATTGTGCTTTCAGGTTTAATGTTATCTATGAAATGGTTTTATTTACTAGGCGTAACTATCGCTTGAATACTCAGCGTGAAACGGTACTTCTACTGTGTTTCGCTGAGTGAGTGAGGATATCAGATACCATTAAAAAATGCCGCTTAAGTGCATAAAAGCCTGCAACGCAACCAATGCGCGGACTGTGGCGCGGTTGTCCATGGGCGGCAGTGGTCTCTTACTTTATAGGAGACCTTCCTGCTCCGTTGTCCTCTATAGTCTGTACCATAAAAATATCGCTTACTTGTTAAGTAAAATCTTAGTAGTCAAGTCTTGTGGCACGGTTGTTCCTAGTCTACAATCTCTTACTGTATATGAGACTTAGCCGCTATACAATTTAAAAACAGGGAAACCAGCCGTCTGTAAAGCAAAACAAATACGACTTGAGGACTTTTAAAAAAGAACGTAGGTACCAGTTCCTAGTGATAAGCAACTGCTAGATTGCCCACATATTTTTTATAAATACAAATTTGCTCTGAAATCTATGTATTTCAGCAAAGAAGACTTATGAACTCCCTATTTAACTACTAAACCAAGGGAACAGATCGCGGATAACGTTTCCCGGAGATGCGCTTAATTAATTTACGGATCCATTCGTTTAATTTTATTAATGCCCGCCCGCGCCTAAATCTACGATCGACCAGCAGAAGCACAGCGATTCGATCACAGAGCCTCATTTTCGAAATTAGCAAATGAATAAAAAAACCAAGCCACACAACCGCCCAGCGGAGACAAGATAAAGAAATATACCGAGAGGTGCTGCGTTCGAGAGCACAGATAACACCATTAACGCCGGCGACGCATGCGCGCCGGGGCCCGCGAGCGGGACCGCGATACGTCGCGAAATTAAAAAAAGCAATATGCACAGATACAAACAATTAAAACTCGACTCTATTCATGCGTGCGCACGGTATATGTTCTAACAGAAACGATTTGGCGAAAGGATGAAAGCTGTTGTGGGGAAATCGATAAGGGATGTGCGCGGGAGAGGGATGCCACAACGATGGGCGAAGATAGCGGAATGTGTAAGTTTTTCTCAGCCACCCAGCCAGCAACATAATTAATGGCGCTCGTGTCGCAGACGAATTTATAAATTGGCTATATTCCATTTATAAAACAAAGGACACGCGTGATACGACAGATAGGACATCTATCGAATCACGCAGCTCAGCTGGCTTTTACGACACTGAGATAAATTCAAAGACATTGCTGTCTTGACTGTAGCATCTCAACTCTCAATACATTTTGTAGAATGTAATATCATCATCATCATCATTTCAGCCGTAAGACATCCACTGCCGGACATAGGCCTCCTTCTTGGATCTCCATGAATACCTGTCGGCGACCGGCATCCGGCGTCTGCCGGAGACCTTTATAAGGTCGTCAATCCACCTTGTGGGTGGACGTGAATGTAATGTATTTTCGAAAGAATATAACTGACTTCATCAAGGAAAGCGAAATTCATAATAGGAACATACGAAATAAGCATAGACTGGTTTTACCAGTGATCAGACTCGGTAAAGTAACTTTTTCGAGGTAGAGCGCATTTAAAAAAAAACTGTTAAAGCACGTTTGTGTGATAAAGCATACTATAGTGTTAATTCATTAAAAAAAACACTTAATTCTTCTATATAGTTGTAATATTAGTATGACGCGTTCTATGTTTCGATGCTGTCAAAAACCTAAGCAAAGATAATTCATCTCCCACAGTTAACAAACGAGCAAAAATAGAATTCAAACCAATAAATTAACTACGATCCGTGGTAGATTTGTTTCGCGTGTAATAATGGGATATTTAGCTTGTATCAGTGAGTATGGCGGTCGGCATAAATCCGCGGTAATCCTACATCGGGCCCCGCCCAGCGTGTAACTCATTGCCTATCTACCCCGAATATTGTTAATCAGTGCATCATTAACTCTTTATTGGCTATCGTATTGTTACGATTATTATAGACTCCAATATAAGGCTCTGTGTAGGGCGGAAATATGTTTTTATGGTACAGCAGACAGATGAGGTCTCCTATATGGTAAGAGACATGGACAACCGCAACACAGTCCGCGTGTTACCTTTGTGGCTTTCTACGCCACTTAAGCGACATTTTTAAAAGCCACCGATACCCTCACTCAATCAACGAAAAAAAGTAGGCACATCGCTTTAAGTACAAGTACCATTTCACGCTGAGTATTCTGTGAGCCCGTGGTATTAAATCGGACAAACCGGGCCAACTAGTGTATCCGCATATACATCAGCAAGACTCTCCCACGGCTTAAAATATGTATGCGCTTTTGGTTGGGAAACAATATAACAATTAATTATTTTAGTGAAGGAAATGAAAATCACATGAACCTCCATGAACTGTCATATTTATAAACGTAAAGGCCAACTGTAACAGAATTGAAATATCGAATAGTAAAAAGTTTTCCGATATAATACCAAAATTTATTCTCAATGTTTTTTAAAGTTAAAGAATAATTTACTTTGGATTGATGATTAAACTGTTACAGCATTGAATCATTACTTAAAACAGGAGTAAAGTATTTTAATTTAAACCCTTCTAATGTTTGCGAAACATACAGACGAGGAGGCCCACCTAGGACACGCGCTCACGTCTAGCAGCCATGCGGATGCGTTGTCGGTCATTGCAGCCCAGCACTTCAAAATATGTATAACGTGTTAATATAAAGTGATTTTACCAATGGTTGGTACTACACCTGCTTTAAGGTTCTATAAAACTGTCCGTGTGAACTGTGTCTTCTAAACGCGAGCAGATGTAGCCATAGCGCACCGATTTAGATAAAGCTAACGGGGAGGCGCTGCTATAAATCCAAAAAACGAATTAAACGATGCACCAGTCTCTCTCGCACATGTAGCTTTCGCGCTTGCTTCACTTGGGGCAAATTATATTGGCACTTCTAAATTAGTAGTCAAAAGATGCACAACAGCTAAAGGTACCTCAAGTTTAGGGTATTAGCAAACACTATATTTTACGATATTTTACAAGCCTATGGGGCCGACAAGTCATAGAATGTAGAACACGGCACAGCAAGCGCAGCGTAAGACGTCCACCCATAAGGTGGACAGACGACCTTATGCAGGTCACCTCTGACATAAAATTAAAAAATACCAATTTACAAAAATTATTATTAAATTTGAACTCATTGTGCAACAAGTGGCAACCTAACGCGTTCACAGAGCAGGCCAATAAAGTATTTTACAAGTGATACAAGAATGTACGCCAATCGGCGAGCGGGATCTCAGTTTACCTTTATAAAATACTACGCTATTTATTTCACGAAGTCAGCTGCGTCTCATCAATATCAGTATCGAAGTTTATCATTTCAAGGGATTTCAATGTTTAATTGATTATGTTTTATCACAAAGAACACACGCCTTTGCCTTGATAGAGAGCCGTGGGGGTGCCGTGTTGACGGTCAATTGGGCCGGCTCGTTCAGCTTGACACAAGGGCCTTACATAATACCAGTGTGAAATAGTAATTGTGATTTTTTTTCTATAGCGGACAACGGAGTAGTTGGGTCTCCTATACGGTAAGAGAACACCGGCGCCCATGAACAACCGCGACACAATCCGCACATTGGGTGTGTTGCCGGCTTTCCACGCCACGCTCGCTTGATGGTAGACTTAATAAACCACGTAACTACGAGGCTCGATATTTTTACTTATTAACCGACTCTAAAAAAAATAATGTTAATACGTGTTTATCAAAATCATCTTACAGTTGCATAGACTCGACATTGGCAAGCAAAACTACCGAACAGACGCTTCGTGTTCCATAATCTCAATTATCTTAATAAATTCGTAACGCTGAATAATGTTTTTAAATATATCGGCGTAATCTTACAGCTCTGTAATGCAATACAGGTGCATTTACATGGAATAGGGATAAACTCATTGGTAACTGTATGTTGACGATATAAATCTGCTACCGGCTACTCCATGACACGGTGTTAAAACAGCTGGCTCACTGCTTACTCAATGCCAATGCAGTGAATATATTGTATTCTTATTCATTATTGAGGCCTTTTTATCTCAGACGAATCATTTAAATTAATAATAATCTCTTAAACTTATAAATGCTTTATTAAATGTTATTTCCAAAAGTTTAATTTAAGTATTTGGAGAGTAACTAAGTGGTTTTGTTTATAGCATACGAAGCGAAAGTTATTGGGTTCGAATCCCGTTTTATCTCAAACGAATCATTTAAATTTGTTATAATCTCTTAAACTTGTGAAATTTTATTTAAAATTTTGTTTCTAAAAGTTTAAGCCTCATAGCTAAGCGGTTTGTAAGTTTACCACAAAGCGAGAGGTATCGGAATTCCAGTACGAACAAAAATATAACTATAATTGAATTTAAAATTTATTCGATCTTGAGAAGGACAGCAGCCAGATGAGTATCTAAACACTGTCGCACTCGTGGGAGACCCAGGCTGAAGCATACGCTGACGCACTAATTGGAACAAATGGTACTCGTGTGTTTCGCTGAGTGAGTGAGGATATCGGAGGCCCTTAAAACTATACCGCTCAAGCGGCGTAAAAGCCGGCAACACAACAAGCGATAACTGCGGCGCGGTAGGTGATGGACGGCGGTGTTCTCTAACCATACAGGAGACCCAAAAGCTCCGTTATCCGCTATACCAAAAAAACGTTTAATAGGATTCCCATTACATCATCTGCGCGTTCAATGTATTTCATTTAGGAGTGAAACACGCCTCGTGTTGCGTATAAGGAATGGATTTGCACTAACCAGCTTCTTGGTTTTGTTTGAAATATTCACGCACCCATTTTACTATCAACATAATAATGCTATTGAGGTTTTAAATGAAAATGAGTCTTATTAATCTTACGAATGTGTAAGAATTATTTTCATCAATTTGTATTAGGAATCTAAATTTTAGAGTGGTGTTTCCCACAATTACAGACAGTGTGAATAATTTCCACCGGCAAACAATCAAAACCTTCAAAAGGCCGATAAAATTGTAATCTTTTCTTATTCGGACCGGGCGTCGAACACGATACCTCTCGCTTGGTAGTAGGCTTCTAAGACCACTTAGCTACGACTCTAAAGTTATACTTATCCCATTAAAAGTTTGCTAATTTATATGTTTTACTGTTTGTTTTTGCTTCGCCGTACGTGTTTCATTTTATTATTTAAATATTATGCAATAAATTTTGCAATTTAACGTAAATTATATGAGATCACATTGAACATTTAGTCTATGCTAGTAAATTACATTGACATTAATACTCACAGCTAGCAACGTTGAGCGTTCAAGCCGAATCCAACACAGTGTTTGTATAAATCATCAGGGACATATCAATGCGAGATTCATTGAACGCAAAAGGCGATAAAATTCATTCACACGTACGTCAACTTAATGGCAACTTATTAAAAATGTCACATTACGCTAAGCACTAGATTTCTTGTGTTGCTGCCTTTTGAAAGTGTCGCAAGAGTGACTGTGTCTACGGGTCGTTTTGATGACAGTTATTGTATAGTATATAAATTATTCAAGAACATCGCAGATTTTATAAGTCTACCATGATCGGGTTCAAATCCCGGTCCGAATAATTATAATTTAATTTATCAATTATTCGGTCTCTGGAAGGGCTCGGGAGTAGCCTAATTGAAGCATATGCTACCGCACAAATTAGGTAGGCTCGTCCGAAGTGATACCACGAGCTGACTATACTCAGCGCAAAATAGTAGCTACATTTGAAACGGTGCTTCTACTGCGTTTCGCTGAGTGAATGAGGATATCAGAGGCTCTTAAAAATGCCGCTTAACCGACGTAAAAAGTCGGCAACACAACCAATGCGCGGACTGCGACGCGATTATCCATGGGCGGTGGTGTTCTCCTACCATATAGAAGACCTACCTGCTCCGTTATCCGCTATACCATTAAAAATTATAATCTCTCGATCTACTGAATTGACATTGAAAAATCTTTTTACAATAGTAAGTTATGTTATTTGTGCGTGATATAGGCTTCATATTAACTCTAAACGCTTTTTTATAGTAACTGGATTTACTAAGTATTGATTTGGTAAGTCAAAGCACAAATGGTCGAACGATAAAGTTTCTTACGAACGCTGCCGTAACGATCCGAATACATGATTGAGTTCTAGAGAACATTTGTGTAACTTCATGATTCATGTAAAAAATATTTTTCCAACATTCATAATTTATAAGGCAAAACTTTTGCTGGGTCAGCTATTTCACTAACTTATATTTAATGAATATACTTAGTGTTCAAATTATTTTATATAAATTTATATTTGAGTTAACATTTTCTATTAGAGTATTAAACATTTAGTAATCGGTAAGATATAACGATTATTCAGTGCGAAACATTTAATTAGAATTAGTACTGAGATAAGATTATGTTTAAATAAATTCTTTGAAACGGTTGTAATTTAAATAAATTGCCCTTTTCCATTTAAAACTGAGTGAGTGAAGAACTTTCATTGAGACTAATAGAGCCTTTAGAGTCATAGCATAATGGTTTTAAAAGTGTACCATGATGCGCGAGGTAACGGGTTCGAATGCCGGTCGGGACAATTATAATTTAAAAATTTATTTAATTTAATATTCGTTAAAGCAGCATTTTTAAGGGATTCCGATATCCTCAATCACACAGCGAAACATAGTAAAAGTACCGTTTCAACTACAACTTCCATTTCACGCTTAGTTATCCGTGAGCCCGTGGTATCATTTCGGACGAGCCGGCCCAATCAGTGAGTTAGCATGTGCCTCAGCATGGCTCTCCCACGGGTGCGACAGTATTAAGACACACGCTAGACCAATGTCAAGCCTTTCCGCAGACCGAATAAATTATAAATTAAATTAGAAATATCCGGACCGGGATTCGAACTCAATACTTTTCGCTGCATGGTACACTTATTAAACCACTTAGTTACGAGACTCTCAAAATGATGAAAGCCTTGAAAAATCTTGAATTATAAACGATGCATCTAATCCTTGGTTGTATACATATAGAAATTGAATTTTATAAGAATCTCTGGTGTTTTGGGATACGTGAGCCTTATCAAGCAATTTCAAAGGCTTTCCCGGATCGCGTAGCTAAGGTGTCAAAGGTGAACGACCCTATCTGTACAGTGGTATAAGCGGCACCTGTCCGCCGTGGGAGCGAGCCCCTAATTGCCCCACCCTAACGAGTCTAATTCGCGAGCTGCGTGCGGCGCCTCTCACGCACGCATTGTCCCGTGTAATTGCCGGTCCTGTTCAATTTGTTGCCCGGCCGTGATTCCCTAAGTGCTTCTCAATTGGTTTAAACGCGCTTAGAATTTTATTTCGCTAACGCCGTTACGGGGAAATCAACGTTTTATGTTTGCAATATAAGTGGGATGGATAGTAAAGTAACAGTTTCAAAGTAACAACTCAATCGCTGAAGAGTATTGTATTGATAAAACTTGTAGTTTAAACACTTGCACAAAAAGATCAGTAAGACGTCGTGTCCCAGCTGAGTTCTTTATGGAAATAAATGCCGGCGGAGGTATTTCTAAATTTAATGAATCAATGTGATTTGAATACATTCAAAACAAGAGCTTTCCTCGCTGTTTCCATAAAAAAAGCTGAAGATCTATGGGCGGTTGCAAATTTTTTTAAAAAGATATAATTGAGATAAAACAAAACTTAATAATAGGTAATCTATTTTTTTAATCTATTGCAGACAACGGAGCAGGCAGGTTCTCCTATATGGTAAGAGAACACCGCCGTCTATGAACAACCGCGCCACATTTCGCGCATTGGTCGTGTCGCCGGCCTTTTACGCATAAGCGCGACTTTTAAGGGCCTCCGATATCACACTCACTCTGCAAAATACAGTACAAGTACAGTGCCACGATGAGTATACTGTGAGCCTGTGGTATCACTTCGGACGAGTTGGCCCAAATAGTGCGTCAACATATGCTTCAGCATGGCTCTCCCACGGGTGCGACAGTATTAACACACTCACCCGGCTACTGTCAAGCCCTTCCAGAGACCGAAAAAATTATACAATGAATTATAATTTATAATTGCCCGGGCCGGGATTCGAACCCGATACCTCTGGCTTCATGGTAGACCTATCAGACCACTCAGCCACGAGGCTCTCAAATCGTTTCTTCGCTATCCATGTACATATACTAAAAACACTGAAGTACCGAACGCTACAACTTCACGGTTGTGAAAAGAGCACCTTTGTTGCGCAAGGGCAGGCGTAACACCCTCGGGCCATTGATGAAGCCATCAATTGATTAGTCGCGTGACGCCAAGCGCGGCGCACGCCCCTGTAATTATGCGACCCCATTCTTGCTTTATTAGTTTATCACTTATCGACAATAGCTTATACAGTTTATTGCCGTATTAAATAATATGACCAGGCCCGTAATTCTTGTGTCAAATTGCTCTTTGAGAAGCGATTAATTTCTATCTACACGTATATAAGATACTTAACGAGATATTTTTTCTTTGTTTGAATAAATTTGTTTCTATTTTTTTAGGTGGAGCGAAAAACGAGCAGGTGGTTTTCCTATATGGGAAGAGAACACCACCACCCGTGGACTACTGTGCGGTTTTTACACCGCTTAAAATTATAATTTCAAGGCCTCTGATGTCCTAATTTACCCAGTTAGATACAGTATAAATATGTATCTATTCACGCTGAGTATTCTGTTAGCCCGTAGGCCGTTCCAAAGACCAAATAAATTACATTATAACTTTGTTGTTCGGAAATCCGAATCCGATACATCACGATTCGTGGTATCTAAGAGGCTCACAAAAATATCAATATAAGACATTTTAACGTATTGATAAGAACAGCTACACGAGTTCCTCTCGAAAGCAATCAATTTATGGCAATAACACAGACAACGAAAGGGCCTCGTTAATTTCATAGAGCATGGCAAATAGTTAACGACAAAAGGAGGTAAAAACAGCACCGCAGCCGTAATGTTCCCACGCAAAGGGTCCATGAGCAATAATAAAACAACGTTCGGAATAAATTAACCGCCGACAGGCATTTACAGTCCGCGGGGGCCATATTGAAACTAAATCATTACAACGTGACCTAACCCGATCACAAATACAAATAACCGCTAATGAACATTCATTAAAAAAGTATTTACATACGGAGGCTGTGTTAAAATCCACCGGATTCATTTTATTTTGGCATCGTAAATAAATAATCTAATATAAATAATTTGAATAAATTAATAAAGTATAAACTGAAGAAAACTTATGTAAAATGTTTATAAACAAGATATAGATTCCTAATGACATACCACGAAGCGAGAGGTAGCGGGTTCAAAATCAGAAGAAAAATGTATAATTTATTCGCCGGTTAAGCGTCTTAATACTGTTTTAGCCATATAGACTGACGCATGGATATAATGCATAATGGATCCGGCTCGTCCAAAGTGATACCAAATGCTCACATATAACCAGCATAGAATCATCCTTGTACTGTGTTTCGCTGATTAAGGAGAGGAGGCTCTTGAAATGATATCGCAATACAATTTAATCGCTGTGACGTGGTTGTCCATGTGCGAGCGTGATCTCTTACCATCAAGGATATGCATCTACCCCGTTGTCTGCTTTATAATTTAAAAAGTAGTTTACAATCGGAAGTAAAACGCGTAGGAGACTTGCCTAGGATAAATGTGTCACCGCCCATAGGCAGCACAGCCCAGCTGGACTATGACTGCGTTTCCAAGGTTTAAGAGATGGATACGCTCTTTTAAAATCCCTATATTGTATCATTTTGTAAATACAAGCAAGGAGAGCGTAAGGGTTCGAATCGCGGTCCGGAAATTGGAATTTAATTTATTCTATTCGGTCTCTGGTAGGGCTTGACAGTGATCGGGCGAGTGTCTTAAAATTGTCGCACCCGTGGGAGAGGACACCACAGGCTCACAGAATACTCAGCGTGAAACGGTACTTGTACTGTGTTTCGCAGAGTGAGTGAGGATATCGGAGGCCTTAAAACTGCCACTTAAGCGGCGCAAAAAGTCGACAACACAACCAATGCGTGGCCCGTGGCGCGTTTGTTCATGGATGGCGGTGTTCTCTAACCAAAATTGGAGAATCACCCGTTCCGTTGTCCGCTATACTATAAAAAAAGACAATACTAATTGTTGATTATAATTAAGAATTTTGTGTGGTCGCTGTTTATACTTCTTTCTACACTGTATTCGAAATATTTTAGGAGGAGCGCGGGGCGGAAGGAGCCGCCGATCCTGATTCAGCTGCGCTGGCCGCCGCTACAGGACCACGGGTCACCAAGCGACGGGAGTTCTTTATATAAATTACGTCACGTTTCCATTAAGGGTCAAATTCATAGATAAAACATTGAATTTTACTCTCAAACTGAAAAATAATTAATATTATTACGTTTTGCTAACGCACCCAACTTTGAAAAGCTAAAAAAATTTTAAGACCAAAATATATATTTTTGAATATTTTGATATAATTTTGGTTAGTAGCTACAATTTGTTACCAAGAGTTAGTATCATTCGGTTGATTACAACATAATAAAATAAATATGGTTATTCATTTTATTATTCAAGTTCGGGATTTAACTATAGTATCTAAAACAACTACCTAGAATGGTATTTGTATATGCTTATTTTATGAAGCGTGATCAGGTTTAAGTACCGAAATTTATTTTTATTTATGCATGTGAATCTTAAATATGAATTTGACCTATATCTGCAACTATCATTCCAATTGCATCTTTGCTTGTTTTGACATAACGTAACTAAACAAATTGTTGTATTATCACAGTACTCTCACTTCACATAACAAGAACGTATTATGTTTATGTACGGCACAAATTATATAAAAAGACAAAATAAAATAGTTTCAAATGTGCGTTGTGAGTAGCACTCTCCCAGTAAGTGCCATTGGGCTATTTCTTTTTACAATATAGACGCTTTTCGATAAGGAAAATGGCAATAATTTATAAAACGACGAGCAAGCCTTAGGAAAGCAGCTTTAGATTTTAGTATATTTTTATAATCTCATGTAAATTAGTCTAGTTTTTAGTTGTATGGAGCATTTTGTTTATTTTCCGTCCAAAAACAAGTCAAAACGTGTCCGCTACTTAAATTATTGATTGCGGTTTTATTTCGTATGGTTGTAATATTTTCGTGAAATATATTTTGAAATATGATTCAGATAAGTTCATAATGATAAAAATCGAATATAGAGCCGAAATGTGTATTATCATTTAACATATTTTGCTGTGTATTAATTTTAATTTGGCTGCATACTCGAATCTTTAAAAAGTCTTCAATATTGAATCTCATTTTTATATATCCATTCTTACTTTGTAATAATTAAAAGACTTACGCATCGTACAAATGTATTTTGAGTATTTTGCACAGACTTAACAGTAGTCTTAGTAGTAGGGTCGATTTTTCAGAATTGATTGCTAATGTTTGTGTAAGCAGTTTATAAAGTTATTAAACCTTTTCGTTCGATCTGCAAAATTGGGTTTTATAGTAATTTAAAACAAACAAGTATAGTGTTAAGTGATTGAAAAATTTACCCTAGAAATAATAGTATTTTTGTAATGATAAAATACTGTTAAGTCGATTTATAAGTATGTTTATAGCATTATTTTTTCCACAGACAATACTTATGTTCAAGTATCTTTCCTGTAAATCTTGAACTTACGAACTTGTGTGCGCTGCGACTAGTCGACTGATTTTCGACCAATAGCGATCGAATAGTCGAACAGCAGCGAGAATCCGTTTTGGTGATTTTCTCTATGTAAAGAAACTAACAAGTTCATACAAGTTGTATTTAAAAGTAATCGGCTATCAGCCTGAAATATGTAAGAAACTTTTATAAGTGACTTTTTTTAGTAACCCGAATTTGTTGTTTATAGCTATTACCCTATAATTATACATTTATCGATTATGTTCCTTATATGCGGACATATTGCCGAATCATAACAAAATTTTCTAAAAAGATCACCCTACGGCCTTAATTATTAAGCTTATGTTGGGACATTAAAATAGCAGTCTTAAATACGTTTTGTATTTGTTTTAATTTCGATACTCTTGAAGAATTATGTTTCATGATGCTTATAGTCTGTGGAGAACGCTTAAGGGTGCCTTATTGTTTGGCACAGAGATCACTTAGTGTAGACTAGAGTTTTTATTTTACTATGAAATCACAAATAAATGCCCTCATATTATTCATTGTTTTATTTTTTAGTAGTCTTAGACATGAATATTTTACTTATGAAATGTGAAAATCAAAGATATTCTCATTCGTTTACAAATGTATATTCACATAAATGATTAAAAATTGTACAACAGATTTATAATTAAAATAACAACCAGTCGGTTTCTTACAATTATTAGGTTCACGAAGTAAAATATTAGTATTTTAAATACAGAGGACCTTTGTTAATTATTGAATCACAGATCTCAATGATGTGATTACAATAAATACATTATGATCACAATACATTCACTTTTACATTATTTTAGCGTTTTTTATCTGTTAGTGCTTTTTTGAACTATTCTTAATGAGGTCGTAGAACAAAGGCAGTAAACGTATGCGAAGTGTATAGAGCTGTCACCTGGCCCAGTGACCCGAGCCGCGAAGGTGCCGAGAGGCTGCGCGTGTTCGATGGCCGATATACCAACCCTAAAGACCACTTGCGCTCGATACATAGTGCTGAGATACATATAACCCTGTCGATATTGTTGAGAACGTCATTTATACCTTTAAGAAGTAGTATTCGCTGTAGTACTCAGCTAGTAGTTCGGACAGAGGTTCTTAATTTGTATTCAACGTGAAGGGTACATATATGATATTATTATTACTGATATGGTTCTAAATATTTTCTATAGTTTCCCGTGGGAGAGCTATGCTGACGCCTTAATTGGGCTGGCTCGTCCGAAGTGATATCATGAGTTCACAGAAATGTTCTTTCAAATCTTCACCATTGTATGTCTTTAGTTATTTAAATTAATTGAATAGGTACGCTATATAGTCGCGTCAAGAGTGTCTTCTTCGTTTGGTTAACCTAAATCATCATGGAATCTTCCAATTTGATGCAGTAGACAATAGTGCGATTTATTTGAAGCTCCGATCATCCGAAAACAACGCTCAGTGTCGCATAAAATCACACGGCACATCGACATGAGTGCAGAAACAACACTAGATTTTCTCACGTAAAAGCCTCCGTCGGCAGTCAGCGCTTTGCAAAGGGGTTAAGTGGTCCAGGTGCTTAGCGAGCCGATTCTGCCTTAAATGGTTTTCTATCGGCCGCTTTGTGCTCTAACGCTGAATTTCACTCGCTCTTGACACATATTATGTCGATACAAGCCCTTACATCACTACCACTCGGTTTAACATTTATTTGATAAGATAATAGAGCTCTCGGCTCGAGTATTATCAGAAGGTTAAATTTTTTAAAGAGTTTCATAAGTGTATCTTGATTTTATTTTAAGATTAATGTTCCGTGATCGCGGCTTTCAATCATAGCATTACTACATGATAAGAGCGATCGATAGACAATAAGAATCGCAAAACAAGTAACTTAATGGTACGAAGATTGTCTAAAACAAATAGTTATATATGAAGTTACATCAAACTATTATATTATTTTATATATTACAAAATTGTTTTAATTAGCAATTTTTTCTCTACTAGTTCAAAAACTAGGTATATAATTGTATACGAATTAACGTATATTCTCAAGAGCAGTGTAGCGAGCAGTAATAAAATTGTATGTTCACCTGCGCCGATTAGAAAAATCTACACACCCCTCCCTTGGGATATTTTGTTTTTATTGTGTTGTTATTTGATCATACGAAACGATTTTAAAGGATGAGAAATGTAGTTATATCTAATCGTAGGTAAAATCTGAACCAAAACCGCATTTTAAAAATGGTTTCCCGTGAAACAAGCAGCAGGTGGGTCTCCAATATGGTAAGAGAACACTCCGATATCCTCACTGACTTTTCGAAAAACAGTATAAGTACCGTTTCACGCTGAGTATTTTGTGAGCCCGTGGTATCACTACGGATGAGCCGGCCCAATCTGGGCGTCAGCATATGCTTCAGCTTGGCTCTCCCACGGGTGTTGTACCTGTGTGTTGTAATCGTTTCTATGTATATTTTACATAGCTATTGCTTGATCTGTACATGTGGGCGATTTAATCAAAGCTATTCATCCCAAATGAAAGGTACCGAGTTCGAACTCTGTCATTAAAGTGGTAACGTGTAATCTGTGTGCCATCTCCTGGTACTCCTATAATTTATACTTTGAGGTGTGTGATTTAATTTATGGCCTTGTGCAATAACTATATTGATGAGTTGTATGAATCAGTGAGCACAATTTTAAAATCACTAATAATATATGAAAAATATCTAACTTATTGTCGCATATTGCCAAGGTCTATGACGTAGGTAAAAGTGCGCGTATACACTAAGAATTCTGAAGCACATCTCTAAGTAACGTGTATTTAAAACTAAAAATTAAGAGATTGGTAGAACGTATACCCACCAGCGGTAGTTTTTAAGGCGAGAATCTCTCAGTTGACACTGTTCATAACAACATAAAATTAAACTTTTCAAGATCACTATTTAAGCATATCTTAAATATAATTTCTTAATTTACACAAATTACTCTTCGCTTCATCTGTCATGTCAAATATCTTTAAATGTCTTCAAAGTTTATTATTATGCTATCAGCCGTATAACATTATTTATCGCATTTTATCGTACAATGATTGAATAAGTCGCTTACCGACTTCCAGCGAAATTATGAAACATCGTCCACTGTCGCCATGGACAAGCTTCGCCGTCATTATGAACTTTGCAATCCGCTTTAGCTGTTAAGCGCTCAAAATTAGTTCCAAATTAAAATACACCCTTCACCCCTCCTCTCCAGCACCTGTCTGAGCCGATTACCATTCAATGCCACTTGACAGGCTTTCGGTCTTTATTTTATCATTAAATTAATAAAATAACTAAACATAGCGTGAAAAGACTTGGAAAATTAGTTATTCATCATTAAATATTAATATTAGGAAATAAGATATTTGCGAAGAAATAGCTGGCGCTAGTAATACTTTCTTATGTTTTTATTTATCATGCATAAGCCAAAATAACTAAGTATTAATAACAATAATAGTAAAATGTGTTTTCTTTAAATATGTGATATTGGTGTTAATAAAATATAAAGCATGGAGGCTAAAAGTACCAAATCCTGGAGTTTCATAAACTATATCTCACTAAATCTTACTTTGACCTTGAACGGTGGTACCAATGTAATCGCTACGCTTAGGTAGTTATTTACTGACAGCCCATTAAAAAGTTATACGAAAAATGGCCACTAATTTCAAAAAAAAAAAAAATGATTTGACTTCTTTAAAAATGCTTTAAAAAGATTTAAATTTGTAAAATTTTTGTATATGCACCATGTACCTTTAAGCAGAGCTTGTATTAACTAAGGAATCAATTAAAATCTTTTTCTTCGTTCATCGCCGAGTCCGTGTAAGTAGCAGTTTTTCAGTGGTGTCACACCGGGGAAGCATAATTTGCTGAACCTATGTGTCTCCTGATACTAACTGTATGAACAGTCTACAATGTGAACAAATGGACTTGCGTTTTGGAAGCATGTGCTAAATTAAACAAGGTTACCGTTTGGTAAGAGCTGAACTTATATTAATGATTTTTTAGAATAAAGTTGGTTTGCTTCTTAATAAAACTATATGTAGTTGGTATATTAAAATTCTAAGAAAAAAACGTCTGTTTAATTTTTTTTTTAAAGTTTTAGTTAATTACCCATTTACAATAAAAACAATATTTTGGAGAAGTTTTAAAACCGAGAAAATGTTTTAGTCTTTCCAAAATCTATGCGAATTTATGTATGTTTATTTTACTTCATTACTCAGTTTTTCGTTTATATTAATTGTCAAAATATTTATTTGCTTCCTATATTGGACTATGTCTATATTTTTTAAAAATTTCTAAATATTAATAATTGAAAATGTGTCTCAAATCATTGGTAAGGAGTTGATCCGTGTTCATCGCCATTTAACACAGCGCTCTTCAAAACTTTTCATATAAACTACATTAGGCATGGCGGTTTTTTCCGTCCGTCAAAACAGGAAGTCGCCTAAAGCGCTTCCGGCCGATAACAACATCCTGCGCCAAGTTCCACCAAGTTCCACGAAGTTTCGAAAACTTAGCGAAGCAGGTGCCTGTTTCTCGGATAAAAATTTCCACCTTTGTGGAGTGGAAATCTTTTTATAAGTTGAGGAGTTATGTTCTATGCTGTCGCTGTGACGTCGTGTTAGGAAACTTTTATCTTCTTGTCTGTCATATTTTGTAATCTACTCTATGTTGCAAAGGGTTCTTGTGTTCTTACAATAATGCAATAATTTATTATAAAATACATGACAAATAAATTACTATTTATTAAATTACAATTTAAATTACATTTCAATAAATACTTGTCAGTACCAATACCAATACTCATCAGAGTCGGTGGTTTATTAACAGTGGTAACATAGTCCGGAGTAAGGAATTTTAAAAATGTATACAAATGCGCCTTAAGAATCGAGTTATGTGCCAAGTCACTAAACGATTTTGATTTCGATAGTGAGGCTTTATGTAATATAAAAACAATGTTGTTAGTATTGTAATTACGAACATTATCAAGCTTATTAAACAACCCTCACTCAATTCATGTCTATATTAAACAACAATCGTACAAGGCTGGTATTATAATAAATCTTCACAAGAGCTTCAGGCCAATTCAATATTTCACAGTGCAACAATACAAAACAGACGTTTGAGGCAATTTGAACTCTAAACCTTTGCAATATAGGTGGTCACACGTGTAAAATAAATGTAATTATAAAATGGCCGGCGGGTTAGCGGAACACACGGCAAATATTAATCCGTCAGATCATGATTAGATTCAGTAGCACGAAGTAATATATTCTACAAGGTGTCGGACTGAGGGATGTGGCAATACTTTGATCAATCAGTGGACAGAGAACACAATTTTAATTATTTAGAATGAGAATAACTGTAGCATGTAACTAATGAACGACATTTATTTTGACTGGTAAATTCGCGTACTTGAATAAAGGTAAATTTGATATGAGATAAGTACTTTGCAACTTAGAATAACAATAAACTACTGTGAAATTATAGATGGGTGTACATTATTTTTAATATATAATAAATCCAGTTATACAAATATTTTCAAAAATGTAAAATTATCTCTCTATCCAATCTAACAAATTATAATACTCCTATAATCGTAAATAAGAAAGTAAATATCGATATCCAGGTGACATAATAGCTTCCCTAAAACAACACGTTGTCGGGTGTCGATAGCCGAACGTGCCGCGGCAAGCGTCGCCCGCCTTAACGACACCTTGCGATGTCGATAACTTGCACAACACTACGCCATTACACTTCTAAAGCTCAAATTGTTATTTACGAACTCAATCTAAGATTGTATATTTAATAACTTAAAAATCGAAGTGTTTTTTCTAGAAGCCTTAGATAATCTTAAAATGCTCTATGTGCGTAGACTTAGGAACAATGCAGAATATTTTTTGTAAAAAAAATATAAAACATTTTGACGTAACAATATTTTCTAACGTAATTTACTGAAGTACTGCTAAATACGACATCGGGGGTAAGAGTTTCAGTTTCAACATTCCCGAAACAATGTAAAAGCAGTGGAGTTTCTTAGAAGTACCATCATCTCACCACCTCGCCTACCTGTCATAATCATAGCCTACTTGTAAACGCCCTACGAATTACAATCTACAACCTACGGAGCACTTATTCCTGGGGATTAAAGTTCAAATTAGAATTTGTATTTGCGTCTCCTCTTTTGTTTTAGTATATTTAATTTTCACTTCCAAGAAATGCTTGTGACATTAAGTAAATGGGGAAGTTAAGGAAATGTTTGAAAATAATAGTCACACCTGTTTTGGAATTGAGTTGAAATTCATTTTTCTTTAATTAACTTAAGTATTGTAAGTTCATTTTTAAGGCGTTCGTTTGTAGGTTAGTTTTTCATTGTTAGTTTTTTCGAAGGTTGTGGAGATGGCGATGGTTGTTACTGGTTATTTTATATACATTATTTTTTAATTTTTAAATGTAATTTCTTAGAAACATGTAAGCATCTAGCTTATTTCCATTCAGAATAAATGAATGCTTCTTACAATTAAGAGATAGGTTTTTAAATATATTTTATTCTATAGATGGTACAGATGATATAGATACAGATGGGTCCCCTTTTGGTAAGAGAATACCGCCGCCCATGAACAACCGCATCACAGTCCGCGCATTGATTGTGTTGCCGGCTTTTTACGCCGATTAAACAGCACTTTTAATGGCTTCCGATATCCTTACACACTCTGTGAAACACAGTACAAGTACCGTTTCACGTTGCGTATTCTGTAACAAAAAGCAAAGCATGTAAGCATTAAAATTTCAGACATTGGGATGTTCATTCGAATGTTTCTTGTTCGACATTCCAATCCACATTTCCATACAATATCGCTCCCTTCTTTATAAAAAATTCAACAATATCATCAGGCTTGCGGATCGGAGCAAATAATTAATGGTCGAAACGCGTCCGACACCTCCCAACAAGGTGGAGGAAAACACTTTTAAAACTTTTACAGCCGCGAGTTATTAATAGGTTTTCATAGGTAGGGACGTGATGGAGGTCCGACGATGAAAAATATTTCGATAATTTCGTTTATCGACACATTCAAACAGCAGCAGTATAAAAAAGCGGCAAAGTATTGTCAATACAGATGTAAGAAATACTTAGTGATTTTTATTTTTTAAGTTTAAATTCATGTTTGTTTCGGAGTTTAATATTTAACATTAACAAAAACTTTTCATTTTTTTTTAACTATTGGTGGTAAATGAGCAGGAGGCTCACCAAGGTCAAGCGGTCCTCCCCCATGGGCTCCCAGGCCCTTGCAGAGCCGCGGCTGCGTTGCCGGCCTTTAAGGAATATGTACGCTCTTTTCTTGAAGGCCCCCAAGTCGTATTGGTTTGGAAACACCGCTGCTGGCAGCTTATTCCACAGAGAGTGGACACTAAATACCTTAAAAACGCTTAGCTGTGGAACGACAAACATCTAGGTGAGAGAGATAAAAGTTTGCATTCTGCCTCGATGTTCGATGGTGAAATTCAGCAGCAGGTACCATTCATATTACTGCGTCAATCAGTGGTAAGTAAATTGTGGTGGTTAGTATTATTAAATAAGCGATAGGTTGCTGCGTCACTAAAACAGTTACACCTTGCAGCGATGTAAAAATTAAGTAAGAGAGATTTTTAAGAGTGGCAGCCGAGGTCCAAGTTAGTGACGCCACATTAATTCTTGTCGATTACTTCTCGGCTTACAGATAAAAAACACCTGCAACTCACTAATGATCGCGGAGTGATGGACATTTTCCCGATTTGATTAATGTTTCTTCTTTATATTTCTGTATCTTTGCGGAAAGTTGATTTTGAAAAGATCGAATTCGTAACATAATTTTAGTAGATGAATCTCTATCTATTAATGGAATTACTTCAGTTTACGTTAAATTGGTACAATATATTTTAAAAATTATTCTTTTTAAATGTTTTGTGTTTATATTGTTTTATTAGAAAAAGACAGGCAATTACCGAAGAAATTTAATTATCTCCGATTTTAAACACAGTATTAATTGGGCTGATTGTATTTTGAGAAACGACCCAAACGTTTGTGGTGAACGCTTGGAATTTTGTTATTAATTAATGAACAAAATCAGAAATATTAAAATGCAATAAATATGAAAACTAACGAATAAAAGTATCCTAGTTTTATTCAGTACAAAAACGGTCAACAAATCAACGTCGTGGCTGTTTACCGTCGGCTGACTTTCAATTTGTGCACTCCCGCCGTAAGTGTAGCTACGAACCTAACAGATCTACGAAGAACAACGTATGTGGCGAACATTGTCCATAGGTATTTTTTATATCTGTCAATGTCCATTTTAAATGACAAGCAAACTGATACTGACAGTTTACATTATTAAAATTGTATTTTCAGAATTATGGAGAGAATTAAACCACGCGCTATGACGCATGTACACTGCTGAAATCGTAGCCCCCTAATTGATGTAAGTAATCAGAGCTCGTAGTACCATATACGGAGTATAAGCTAAGTAGTAGTTGAAGTCTGTTATATCTTCTAATGTAAAAACTGTTTACCAAATTAATTAATCATCATCATCATCATTTCAGCCGTAAGACGTCCACTGCTGGACATAGGCCTCCCCCTTGGACTTCCATGAACACCTGTCGGAGGTGACCTGCATCCAGCGTCTTCCAGTTTTCTTAAATTAATTAATAACTAGATTAATTTTGCTAACCTAATATTAGAGCTGGGAATTTTTTTTATATAAATATTTTGAATAATACCCTTAATTTTCAAATTTATATCCAACTCGCTTCATAAGCATAAATATTTTCCTCAAACAAGTACGGTCAATTTCGTGGAGTTTTAAAAATAAGTTTGCTAACTAGAGGCGACAATGGACGCAATCAGGGGACGCGTGCCTCCTGAGCTGCGGTTTGCTTCTAGCATGGCTCACATTTAGCACATTTTAAAAAGTTCTTTTTAACATTCATAAGTTTGATAAAGCTTTGGTTATTATGGCCTATTTATTAAGTGTCAACTGTAGTTATGACGGTACTAATTAACTTCTATATGTTAAGGCTAGTTATCGTTCTTAAATATTATAAAGTTAGCTAAATAAATTTAGTAGTAATAGTATATAACATAAATAAGCATAAGTTATGGAGTGTTTAGAGATGATATATTTTGATGAATTAATTTTTAATACCATATCCGAGATTCCTGGCTGAGTTAGTTGCATCCTTTTGTCTGTGTTCACTAATGATAATTTATTTGTTCTCTTCGCCATCGCTTGGCATAGGAGAATGCAACTCGATCTAAACCTATGGGTTTTCTTCATTCTTCAACATTAAGTGCAATCTCATTCCGAATCGAATATATTTCTGACAATAAACTAGCTTTTTCATACATTTTAGATTCAGTCAATTAAGATACACGTTATTAATATAACTTAACAGAACAGGTAACAAAGTTATTTTTGTATCCTATTATTCGGAGCGTAGCTTTATTTCAATATTTAATATGTGATTGTAAAGCTAATAGTAAAACCGTTATTGTTTTTTGATGTACAAAAACTAAAAATTTGTGGATTTTACTATTTAGATTACTGTTAATCATTG
Source organism: Delias oraia (assembly GCA_018230265.1). NCBI lineage: Eukaryota > Metazoa > Arthropoda > Insecta > Lepidoptera > Pieridae > Delias > Delias oraia. The sequence continues at coordinate 46,307 of DWCF01000456.1, forward strand.
TGATACGATCTGGATCCAGCCGTTGCCCGCGACCTTCGTTAGATCGTCTTTCCATCGTGTGGCGGGACGTCCCACTCTGCGTTTTCCGGTGCGCGGTC
>DWCF01000457.1:0-46386 GCA_018230265.1 Delias oraia
TTCTATAGCGGACAACGGAGCAGATGGGTCTCCTATATGGTAAGAGAACACCGCCGCCCATGAACAACCGCGCCACACTCCGCGCAATGGTTGTATTGCCAGCTTTTTACGCCTTTTTACGCCTTTTTATGGCACTTTTAAAGATCTCCGAAATATTCACTCACTCTGCGAAACCAGGTACATGTACTGTTTCACGCTGAGTATTCATATAATGCTAGTAATTCAGTCCACACGTAGAATTCATTTAACATTCACGGCACATATGTTACACTCGTCTGGCTTTACTAGTATTAAAATGGAAAGATTGTCAATTGTATATAGATGTTAAAAATTTCAAACAGTGACGCTGCAAACACTGGTGTGTGGTTGGATGGTACGATACATGCGAGGGAGTGGATCAGCACTTCGGTTGTGACATACATCGCGGATTATATTGCGAGAAACTTCAATAATTTACCAAAGAATATTACGAATAAAGACTGGTAAGCTACATATGATTTATCATGTCTGAACTTTAGATTAAAATCAAAATACTTTTGTTAAAGCCTATAGCTTTTAACCTATAGCTTTGTTGTAAGTTAGAACTTATTATTTTTATGGTATATTGGACAACAAAGCAGGTGGGTCTCATATATGACAAGAGCACATCACCGCTCATGGAAAACCCGCACTACAGTTCACGCATTGGTTGGGTTGCCGGCTTTTAACGCCACTTAAGCGCCATTTTAAGGAACTCCGATATCCAACTCACATCACTTCAGATTAGCCGGCCCAATTAGTGCATCAACATATGCTTCAGCATGGCTCTTCCACGGGTGCGACAGTATTATGACACTCGCCCAGCCACTGTCAAACCCTTCCAGAGACCGAATAAATTATAAATTAAATTATAATTTATAATTGTATAGACCGCGATTCGAACACGATACCTCTCGCTTCATGTTAGACTAATTAAACAACTTTGCTAGAAGGCTCTCAAAATTATAATACCAGTTCAAAATATGTCAATATGGATGTTTAATTTTTGTGTGTACATATTTCAAGAAAGTATTTCACATGCTTACCTGGTTTATAAATTTTAGGTTTCTCGTTCCTATTGTGAACCCAGATGGTTATTATCATTCACACTTGCACGATCGGATGTGGCGGAAGAACAGAGCTCGCGTCGATAACACTATTGTTGGAGTTGACTTAAACAGGAATTTTGGGTTAGAAAAAACAAATAATAATGGTTAAAAATATTTTTTTTATTCAAAGTTTTTTGTTTTAGTTTAAAATTCATGTATGTTTTTTCATACATAGTGAACATAAAGTTTTATTTGTTTGTAGATTAATTATATTATTATTGCCTTCCATAATAGATATAACTGGGGTCGCAGTGGGTCTGAATGTTCTTCCGGAGATCCCTATCATCAAAATTTTCGCGGCACAGAACCATTTTCTGAGCCGGAAACAGCTGCCGTTAAGGTATTTTTGTCGTTGTAGAATCACTTTCTGTACAACTTTATTTTCTTTTATAGAAGCCGTATAAGACCATTTCTATTGGATAGTATACATAATATTAATTCCATATGCTTCATATTTTATTTTTGTGGTAATCTTTCAGGATTTAATATTATATTCAACAACACCGTTCAAAATATTTATCACATTCCATGCGTACAGCGAATTGATATCATTTCCCTGGTGTTTTACAAATGAGGCTTGTGCCGACTATGTCAGGCTTTTGGAAGGAGGCACGGCCATGGCTAAGGTATTCTAATAAATAATCAGTGATTTATTCTGAGACGTCTTATAATACAGTTTACAGCTTTTAATACAGTTATATGTATATTGGTTTTCTATGTTTGTTGGGTTCTTTTTAAACAGTTTGATTTTTCACTACACTTATATATAGAGAAAAATTGCAAATAGAAGCTAATAAAGAAATTAAAATAAAAAAATTTCAGGCAATGTACGAAACAAATGGTCGTATGTATAAAGTTGGTAATTTCAAAGATCTAATGTACCTGGCTGCCGGGACCAGTATCGATTGGAGCTATGGTACTGCGCACATTCCTTTCTCGTATCTCGTAGAGTTGCGAAGCAAAGAATTCAAATTTCTCCTACCGAAGGAAGAGATCCAAGACTGCTGTCAAGAAGTACTAAACGGTGTTTTAGCTTTGGCAAAGTTTGTTGACCAAAAACAATGTTTAAATTGTACAATCTTTTCGAGAAAAAAATAGGAAATCGACTGTAATTGTATGTTATATTAAAATAAAAAATATTGTCTTTGTATATCATTTATTAAAATTATAAACATTATTTAACTTCACTCAATACAATCACAAAAAGGTTACAATTTTTTTTATTATTATTTCTTTGATTTGAATTTAAATTTGCTATTATCTATAAAATCCATTAAATTTGTAACGGCGTTCGATATTTCGAAGCAAGTCTCGCTAATTTGATCTTTTGGGAGTCGGAATCGATATTTTTTACTACGAAGCTCAATCATAAAAGAGTACGGAATCTTTGCTATAGAATAACTCCAATCTATGCTTGTACCGCACGCAAAGTAGGTAAGATCCTTTGTGCTGCCCACTTTGTAGATCAGACCAGTACTTTCATAAATTGCCTGAAAATAAAACAATAATTGAATTAAATAGAGTAACCATTGTAAGATCAAAATGAGACCACGATATGGATTTGAACGATGATATTTATGACGATATGTTACCAACATTGTTTTTAGAAATTCTGAACTATTATATGACAAATAAGTTTTCTTAAGGTTTGATTTTGCATTTGAATTATTAAAAACTCGTCGAACAATGCAATTGAAATATTTCAACTAAACTTAAGAAAGCGATATTCCCAAATATGGAATGACTACTCGTCCAACTACTAGTCTCTTACGCGAATACCCTTGCCATGACCGTGCCGGCCTCCATTAAATGCAAGTAGTCAGGACACGGCTCACATTTGTATCCCCAAGGGAATATTATCAGTTCAAAGTAACTATGGAACGACAGGAATACTTTGAATGGCGACGCTGACCCGAGGATCGTGTCCTGAAAGTTCAAATAGGTGATTTGAAAGGAGCTTATTTGAGCTTATATTACCATATATTTAACCTACAAATACATCTAATGTTTTGTTTTAGCCGTGAATTTCAATTATTTTAATGCACCTTAAAGAATTTAACTACGGAGTACGTAGTTACATGAATTCTTGATTCATTCGATTTTTTTAAATTTTAAGTAAATTAAAGGCTACAGAAAATCTGACATAAGTGATTTTTTTAAAGCGGACAACAGTAAAAGAACAGCTCCGCCCATGGACAACTGCACCACAATCCGTGCATTGATTGTTTTGCCGGCTTCTTTTTCGCCGCTTTTTAAGGGCCTCCGTTATTCTTACTAACTCAGCGGAACACGGTAGAAGTACCGTTTCAAGAACAACTATCATTTCACGCTGAGTATTCTGTGAGCCCGTGGTTTCACTTCGGACGAGCCGGCCTAACTAGTGCGTTAGCATAGCTCTCCCACGAGTGAAGTGAGCAAATAAAATAAATACTTACTCGTACTGCTGCCGTTTCTGGTTCGGAGAAAGGTGCCGGGCCTCTATAGAACACGTTAGTTGGTTCTCCAGATGAACCCTGGTCGCCGTTATTTCCCCATCCATAGCTACGACATTAGATTTGATTAAAATTCTATCCAGAGGATAAAAGCCATTTTTTAAATTAAAATATATATATATTAACCTGAAGTTCCTGTTTAAATCGACACCCACACACTCCCCTTCATGATGTGCTCTGTTTTTTCTCCACATACGGTCATTGGTGTGAGTAAACTCATAGCCATCTGGATTTAATACTGGTACTATATGCCTATAATATTTAGTATTATAAAGCTAGTGTTTCTTTCGTATTGGATTATTATTTATTAATACAATTATGAGTGCCATTTTATTAGAAAACGTGCAGTCATAAAAACATTGACAGCTATTTTATTAGTTGTCGGTTTTCTTATAAACTTAAATAGAAAAAAAAATTCTTATATGTTATATTTTTATATAATCAAAAATATAATTAATTTTGTTAACCATTTTCTTCAGAATATTAATAGGAATCCTGTCATTAGAATACATATACATCTTAAAATTCCCTTTATAACTTATGTTAAGGAAAAAAATTTCTTCTCGTTGACATTTTATACATACCAGTCCTTATTAGTAATAGATTTCGGATGTTTATAAAAATTCTTAGCGATGAAGTCAGCCAAGTAGGTGACCACGGCTGTGCTGATCCATTCTCGAGAATGTATCGACGCATCTAGCCAGACCGCGTTGTTGCTTGCATCACTGTTTGATATCTTTAACATCTGAAAGGCACGTAGTAATTATTTGAGTATTTCTTTTTACCCACAAAAGCAAATTTAGTTGTTGTTTTGCCTAAAAATAACTACTCCTGGTAAGTTAAGAAATAAAAATTCTTAGATGCAGTATACCAATCATAAAAACTGATAGTACAATAAATATTTATAAATATCAAATAACACTACATGACATTGATATTGTATAATACTCCAGAAATCACAAAGTTCATGTATTAAAACTGATACTGGACATGACCAGTGCCTGCCATTTTAAGAAACGTTATACGTCAACTAATTCACTTTCCGATAAACACACGCTTACTGACGCCATCACATCTTTCTCATTATTATCTTTTACTGATCTCATGTAATTAAAAATATAATTGTTGAGCTATAAATCAGGGTATATTATTTAGGCAACAACGAGGCAGAATACAATATTTCATCCCGTTCACCTCGATGGTTGTCGTTTCTGAACTGAGCGTTTTTTAAGGCATTTTGTGCCGCGCACCATCTCTCTCACGCGCACACCTCTGTGGACTCAGCTGCCAGCAGGGGTATTTTCAAATCAATAGGACATGGGGACCTTCAAGAAAAGAGCGTACGTCTTCCTTAAAGGCGGACAACGCACCCGCGGCTCTGCAAGGGCTGGGGGTGTCCATGGGCGGAGGACCGCTTGCCCTAGGTGAGCCTCCTGCTCGTTTGCTACCAATGGTGTAAAAAAAGGAACACGACTAAGATTACAAAAACTAAGCCAATTATTTATTTTACCTTAATATCTCTACCCTCAACGGACTTGCCAATAACAGATACCGTACAAATGGCGGGATAGTCCCTTTCAAGCTCGTCCAGAAAAGAGTAAATTACGCTTAGCTTGTGGTATCTTTTCCAATTCATCAATTTAGCTAAAAAAGGAAAAATCAATTATAAATATGGCTAGTTATAATATACTGAGGCTTTAAAAATCACCCTTCGTAAGGTATAGGTACGCATTTTTAAAATTCGGGAACATTTATAATACTTAGATAGGAAACGCAGTAATTATAATTAAAAATACATACTTCGTCTTCTTTTTGGCTTGTGCGTAGGAATTATTTGCTTCAAACCACTACTTACAGACGCCTTCATTATACTATTGGGAAACTTTCCTGAAATAATACGTATTAACAACTATTGGAGTATATAAACAGACTGATGTAAAATAAATTTATAGTTATTTTATAATATAGCGGACAACGAATCAGGTGGGTCTCCTATATGGTAAGAGCACACCGCCGCCCATGGACAACCGCGCCACAGTCCGGGCATTGGTTGTGTTGCTGTTTTTGTATGCCACATAAGCGTCGTATTAAAGGGTCTCCGATATCCTCACTCACTCTACGAAACACAGTACAAGTACCGTATCACGCTGAGTATTCTGTGAGCCAGTGGTATCACTTCGGACGAAACGGCCCAATGAGTGCTTCGGCATGGCTCTGCCACGGAATTATATACTCTACTCTCTTCTCAATCTCAAAAAGTCAGTTAGATATTTCATTGTTGCACAGAATAAATATTCTTACAATAAATAGTTTTAGATTTCGTATCGTAATGATTGACATCAAGGCACAAGACTATTAAGACATACATATATTAGGTTGGGAATTATAAATTCTCTAATATAAAGAAGTCTTATAAATAACGCAGTTTTAACTCTGTGCAATTCTCAGTACGCTAATTTATAGAAGAGTAATCTTTAAGGTTATTTAACCTATAATAATTATAATTCAAAACATACCTTTACTTCCTTGATTTTTCTGCGTCTGAGTTCCCGAATCCGATTTGTATTTTTCTTCTTCGTCTGAATTAAGAAGATCACTTTTGATCGTCAAAAATGCATCACCGGAGTAAAACTCCATTTCATTAAAATTAACTTATATATGAGTTTTAAGTTAACATCTATTTAATTTTAATTTTTTTAGCTAGAAATTGGAATAACTTTAAAGTATTGTGAACTAGAATAGATTTAAAATCGAAAAATAAAAAAAAAAAATTTAGTTTACGAAAATGTGTTACAGTATTGACAAATCTAATAAGCTGCTCAATGTCAAATGTCTTTTCCATAAATTCTAGAGAAAGATATTATTTATGTTTCTGTGAGATGTTGCCTGTTCTGTGACAGGTAGTCGGTTTATAAAAATCTTGTATACATTACATAATTAATTGTTATATTTTTCGTTCAATTTATTTAATTCACGAATACAACATAAATTATTGGCTAGTTTGGCGATTACGAATGTAATTTTGTACAAGAATATTCTTATATTAAATTGTCAAAAGTATAAAGTGAATAAAGCAATTTTACTGTCATAAAGAGGGGTATTGTTTTAAAATAGATTTACGCTTATCTTTAAAATCAACATATGAAATACATATTTAAAATAATTTTGGCGTCAGCGCAACAACCAATTTTTTATATTATCTTCTAAAAACTGTATATTTTCGAAATTTTATATGTAAAATCAGAGTTTTAAACAAAAACCTATTTTTAAAACACAGTAGAAATACTACTTCAAATACTACCACCGCAGTCCGGGCATTGGTTGTGTTGCCGTTTTTCTACGCCACATAAACTTCATATTTAAGGGTCTCCGATATCCTCACTCACTCTACGAAACACAGTACCAGTTTCGTTTCACGCTGAGTATTCTGTGAGCCTGTGGTATCATTTCGGACGAGCCGGCCCAATTAATGCATCAGCATATGCTTCAGTATGGCTCTCCCATGGGTGAAAGCCAAGTCAAACTAAAACTAAAAAACTGTTCGCCATTACGCATAATTAAAGAATAGTTCATAATTCGGTGAAATGTAATTAATTATGAAAAATATCCTACCTGATAGTACTGTGTCTGTGCCAATAAAACTCGTTAAATAAAATGACTGGTGTAGTTCAGCAATAGAGTTTACGTAAATAGTGCGAGTGGAAATGTGAACAAATTTTGGTCCCGGATTAGAAAACCACGGGCAGAAAACTGGTCATCAACATTCAACTACGCGTCGCGATTCGTTTGTGAAATGCATGGATTATTCTGGATACATTAAACGGAATGAATAAAACTTTCTATTGTTAATCTAATTATGTTTATAGTCTATATAATATATTATTTATAATTACTTACTCACTTACTTTACTCAATTTAAACAAATACTTAAAAATTGAGACTATTTTTACAAACATTACTTAATAGTTCGATATAAAATTAAAATCTATCGTTCAAATCTCACTTAATTTCAAAATATAAAGAAAGATAGAAATTAAAAAGTTATTTTTTATTTAAAATCGTTAACATTTAATATTAAATTAAGATGAAAAATGTTGTTTCAAGTGTATAAATGTATAATCAAGTAAAGTATAAACAGAGCAAGACAACCATAGCAACGAACCATAGATATATAAAAAATAATGAATATAAATATTCAGGAAGCGAACTAAAGCTTGAAGTGCTTCCTTAATATTTAATACTTCTAAAGTATATCATTAATAATTCTCGTTTTGACATGTTTTGTTTTGCGATATCTTTCCAACTTTTAGCCAACACATAATACTTAGTTATCATCTATAGCGAGGAAAAGAAAAATAATAAAATATAATATTTAAACAAGCTTTATTTGAGCTATTTCTGAATGGTTGCGAATAGCGACGTAAACTTTTCTGTTCAACTTTGAACAGTCGGACGCAGTGACGCTAATTGCAGACAAACGAGATTGATTGAAACGGACATGTGATTTCTAACTTGTATAACTACAACTTAGCGCACTAAACTGAATTCGTTTCGTAATAATATCACTGACACAAACAATTTATCATTTCAGACAAAGAAGAAGTGATACGTGCAGTTTAAAGTCCTATGTTGCTGACAAGTAATATTTATTTATTTAAACTTACCTATTAAACACAAATAAAATAATAAATAAAAAATGAGGAACTACAAAAATATGAAGGTTAGTTTAGCGTTGGCACACTACACGCGTCTTAGCGCTTTGAAAGGTAGAATATGTGATGGTTTTCTAAAGTATGTACGTAGAGTTAAGGTAAAAATGTAATTTTTATATGGCTTTGAATATTATTAGTATATATATATATATATTATATTGTAGATATAATAGCAATATTTTCATATATAATTCTGTAAAATCAGAATTAGTTATATAGTAAATTTTCTAAGGGAAACCATTATATTTTAATCGTAAGATTAATTTCGATATTCATGTTTTCTGTTATAAACAAAACGTACGAGAGCTCCTAATCAAATTTGGAAAGTGAAGGATCGGAGTTCGATTACCGACGCGTAAAATTAACACGATTACTTGGAAGATAGTGAAATGTCGGCACCCTCGTAATTAAGATGTAGGACGCCCGTAAATTACAATATTGTTCTCGATGAAACTCACAACACTTACAGCGGTGCTGGATTTAAAGATATTAGATAGAAAGGTAATCTACAAAGATTTCAAATTATGTTCTATTCGAACCCAACGTTTGAGATCTAACTGTGGATTAATAGTAATAATAAGTTTTATGAAACATTGTAAGGTGTGTAAATAAAATACGTTTTTTAATTAAGTGTATAGTATTTAATCCCCAGAAGTCACGGTAAAAGTGAGTCCAGCACGGTCAGCAATAAACTAAGAAGCCTGATCACTAACCTTTCAAATCTGCTAGCTCCCTAGTTTGACTTGGTTCCTTTGTGATATGCACGTCATCTAAAACACTCTAACACGTCACGTATGATAAGAACACTCGGAATGCAACGTTCGACTCGTAATAGTTTTGAACCGCAGAGCCGTCATTTCACAATTTAAAGAAGGTAGGAAGAAAATATTGTGTGGTTGTGTGAATATTGACTGCCCACGCGTGCTTTGATTGATCAGTATATTAAAAAAATAATATAAAATGGAATTAAATTTAAGGGACTGATCTGGGATGTTAATTTTAATTTACTGATAATTTTTCATTTTTCTTTTCTTTTCTACTTTTCAATTCAAAATTGTATCTCTTAAAGTAATACCAAATCAATGTAAATACGTTTAATAGGATAACCCCAATAAGGCATGCCTTTGCTCGTCACGGTGTGACTTCGATTTCCTCACTCATGTTTTTAATAATCGTTTAAAACTGACAAGGGGATGTAATCTCCTCGATAGAAATTAGAATTGCCTTTGGGTGATTGGGGTATTTTTTAATGTAAACCTTGGATCGTGTAAACAAGGCTTTTGTTGGTTTCCACGGCCCGCGGGCAGGCAAAGAGTAAGAGAATTTCACTTTAGATATGCTTTAGAATCGACCGAAGGAGTTATTATTACATAAAAAAATAAAAAAATCCCAAATCTATACTATAGATTTAGGATACATCTATATATAGATGACTTAAAACTATAAATAACTTTTGAATAAAATCTTATAACGTAAAAAAATATTAATTTTTTTAAATGGAAATGGTGGCAAACGATTGGAAAGCTCATCTAAGGTAAGCGATCCTCCACTCATGGACACCCTTAGCCCTTGCATATTCGCGGGTGAGTAAGGCCTTGAAGGAATATGTACGCTCTTTTATTTTATAAAGATTTCACAATTTATTCTTTGTATTGTTTTTATCTACGCTGTAACAATTAATCTACATCGTAGCATTACTAACACAATTAATTTTTAATGAAAGTGACTTGGTGAGCTCGCGAACTCGCTCCTCGCTCTGGTTGAGCTGTAAAAGCCAATCTAGCCAAGAGCGAGGATGTGACCTTTAAAAAAGGCAGACGTGTCTGTAAATATTCTTTGGCTTATACGAAGGGAGATGGGTAGAATCAAAAAATTGTGCTTCCAATAAGGGACATCATTAATTCTCGCCGGTCGGGCGATGTCGGGGGATTGCCTGCATTACTCTAATAGCTTCTGAGAAAAATAACCGATCGATATCCGGTAAAACTTTTCTTTGTTGCGGGCATTTATCTATCTTGATTGCTTTAATCGTTTTATTTTTACGTAGTGTTATCACATTAATCATAACCTACCCGTTTGATAAAGTAAAAGTGACTTTTTATAAAGTGTTAAATCAATTATAGATTAAAAATTCAAATATGATTTATAATTTGATTAACAATGTACACCCTTTTACATAGTTCCAGAAGTCATTAAAAAATTGTACTTATATTCACCATATAGCATCTCACCTAAACAGTTAAAAAACCTTTGCCAAATAATCTTAAACTTTGACCCCCAGTATCTTTAACATAATTATCTGAGGAAAACATTCTGGGATTTTTGTGGAGTTCGTTATACGGGAGCTCTCCCTAAGCAAAATTAATGATTCTCTTTATTGAAAGTTCAATTTTTTGATTAGGGACTCGCCCGTGTTCAAACACCGGATAACAGATATTTGCATACGGTCAATAATGATTACATGATGAAAGACATCCCAGATTTTATTCATTCGGAAATTTTTACTCAGTCCTCGTATTGTTTGTAAAGTTAAGCAATGTTATAGAAAAACTAGATGTATTTATGGAAGCTAGAATGATTGTTTCTGTATTGTCTCCATTGGTAATAATTTATGATTCTGCTTGATTATTCTACTTTCTTACGATTGCCTCGACTAAGTGTTTTTCTGTTTGACATATCAAGTAAGTTCTATATTAGAGGTATTAGTAGTGTAGTGTCAATAGTTAAATAATAAATATGAATTTAAAGAACAACCACAAACCCTTAAAAATTTATATAAACGGTTTTTTTTCTACACAAACGGTGGAAAACGAACAGGTGGCTCACCTAGAGCAAGCGGCCTTCCACCCATGGACACCCACAACCCTTTCAAAGCCGCGGATGCGTTGCTGGAAGAAATGAAAATAAAAATAAATTTTGTTTTTATATCCGAATAAATCTTATATGTAAATATACATTAAAAATCAAGTATGATGATAAACAGCACATGGATAAGGCAAACCATTCCTTTGTGCAGCTATAGCATATAAATAATTCAACCAACATACACGTAGAGGCATAATAAATGGCAGTAGGTACCATGGTGGAGCACTGTAATCTGTTGAGTGAGACCGGACGCTAGAATCTAATTTGGTACCAGTGGTGCTCATTTGTTCAAATTACGTCGAGGAAAGATAATATATTTCAGTATTGTTTTCTTGCCAGTAAAATGTCGGCTTATTTTGCGATAATTTGTGCTTCATTCAATATAAATATTTAATATTATTAAGCCTATTACATTGAAAATTTTCCAAAAGACAACAACAAACAATTTAGTCTCAAGTTTTCTGTGAGTTTTTATGCACATTTCTTGAGAGGAGGGAAATGTATCATTTTGATATTGTTAATTTATATCAATTACCATTAACCTATGTATATTGTTATATACTCTAACTTATCCTGAAAAAAGCAGTGAAAGGCTACAATATTACTCAGCTACAAGATATGTAATCTGAATTACGAAGATTACGTACTAACTTCATTAAATTTTGTATCATTGGAATGTACTCTATTCCTAAAAAGGTGTAACATATGAGTTATACATATTTAAATTTATTATTCAGTAAGACTCTTAAGTATACTTAGTTTAAAAATTAAGCTATGTATTTCATTTAACTTTAGCGTAAATACAAAGACCACTTGTGATAAACTGAAAATAATAGTTTTAATTTGAACACGTAATCGTAGTAAATAACAATTGCTAACTTATATAAGTACTGGCTTGGAATGTGTTTAGCTAGTTATGTAATGCCTCCAGTGGTTAACGGAGACGACACAAATTCTAACGGTGATTGGCTTGTCTAATGAGAATGTCCAGTGCTATGTTGAATATTGGAATATATATACTAAAATGTATCTTGGCTATAAGGATTTAGTACTGTAAACTAGCTTTCGTAAGTTGTGGGGTATAAGGCCTACGCGTCTGGATTCGTTTCACTATTTTTTCCTTAATTAAGATGATATTCTCTATGTGCAGACTTAAATATATTATTATTTTGCTTAAAAAATATAAAAATCATCATCCTAAAAAAGATCCGTTATTGGTAGAAAATATAAGGATATTATGTTTTTAATGTAGGATTTACCTATGTGTGGCTTATAATATGCTTTGTTCAATTGTTATGTTTATATGAGGAATTTTATAGTTACACTACGAAAATTATGATCTACGTAATATTTGAAATATTAAAATAATATACAAAAATAGATATAATATAATTATTAAAATTTATGTAAATATTATATAATTTTTTTATTCAAACGAGGATAACCCAGATTGTAAAAACATCGAATTTTGGAATATTTTATGCTTCGCAGCTTAAAAATAAGTCCAAAATATAATACATAGTAGTACATGTAGTCGATACAATAATACTGTATAATCACAACGGAACATCAAACCGAAAACGAAACTTTGGATAGTTTTCACTGTTATCTTAAATGTGTGGAACTTCCCCGATTTCCGCAGTAGCCTAACAAACTGTATTTTATTCACCAGATTAGTAAGACACTTGCCAGTACGTGCGATGGAATGCTTATAAGGGCATTAGAAGAGATTTCGCGGGTCTTTGCTGGGTGGTCGGGGGTAACTAGTAATGTTCGGCGGTGTGTTTTTGCTTTATGTAGCGTGAAATTTTATTGTCACAGACGCGCTGCGTCATACAATCAAAATATAGATTGGGTTCCACACAGATACCAATTTGGCCGTGCCTTTACGAAAACACAGGCTATCATTTTAAAAGCTGATATCCGATTAGCATCGTAAGTGAGTTAATAATATAAAAAGAGTGTAGTACTTATATATCTGCATAGATGGCGTGTATAATCAATTTTTAAATACTAAATCATATTATTGACGTTTACCTTACACTAGTCGATCATCACATTATTAGAGCTCACATTACGCTCTCAAGTTCCACTGACTTATAATATTATAATAAAAATAACACTGATTTGCTACCTAATCATACGTGAATGTTTAAAAATTCACAGGAGAAAGGATCTCTTGAAATCTATTTGCCGAGTATTAACCAAATGAGACGTGGCTTTGTAAGCTTGTAACTTTGTAATGAGAGGTACTGAATAAATAGAGGGGCCTGGTCAAACACTGGCTCTCGGCTACTTGAGTGGCCGGTTACGTATATTTGAGAAACGGAAATCATTTCAAAGGGCTTCATTATGTAGGTAGATCCACAAAATCTTTGACATTAATTTGAACTTTGCAAACAGTTAAAAATAGGAATGAAAATTTCGTTGTTTAATTTGAATTGCAGTCTAAATACCCTTTAAATGAAATAATATAATAATATCCTTTTTTATTTAATTTCACAGGAAAGATATTCTTCCCTCTTCTTTCTAGTCACACAAAACCTAATGGTTAAATATAGTCAATGTTTAATATAGTCAAATAGTTAATATAGTGAATCTAAAAAATTATCAATATAAAATAAAATACCATACATTTATATACATAATATATACTTAATTTTCTGTGGTCTTACGCTAAAACTAATACAATATAAATTTTGTATTATCTTAATAGATACTGATTTAATTATTTATTTATTTATATTTTGATGTAATTGAGATACAACATTGTATACACGATGTCATGAGTCGTGTTTTTAACTTGCCTCTATTACCTCCTGCGTCTATGCAATCCCCAGGAGAAACCTCGATCACCGTCTATCAACCCTGAACTGTCAGCTAAGCATTGTTGACATAACCAGCTTTCCGTGACTAGGTTATTTTGCTGAAGATTGATGGTGATTTATACCTTTAGATTACGATCTACTTAATACACATACTAAAAAGATAAGAAGTACATAGTTGATGCCAGGATCGTTCGGAAATTCGGTGTTTATTGTAAACAAATGTCTCTTTAAATATTAAATTAACATTTTGTATAGTATGATTTTATAAAAATTTACAATTTCAAATATGGTTTGATGTTAAATGATATTACAAGTAGTTAAATCTTAAAAGAACTAGACGCATAAAATATAAATACGTTCTTACTTATTGATACTTTTATATCTGGACCCTACGTTTTACGGCTTACGGCTCACTGGGTGGTCAAGAATCGTGCCTCGCATGAAGCTTCATTACACTTGTAATTGCTTTGACAATTTTTATATTATATCTCATACGAGGATATTGGACTACATTACACATATTTATAATTATATACTAACATAAGTAACTAATTTCCTAATTTATCAAAGAATATATATACCTGTATGTAAAAAAAATTGTAATCCTAAACTTGAATTTTGCCGCGCTCAGTGCTGTAACTGGCTACGAACGAAATGTCATTTCGTTTTGATTGGCGAGTCTTCTTATAAAGAGTGACATAAACTTACGTTAAAATTAAAATTAAAATCTTCGAAACTTTAAAGTTATTTATTTTTCTTACAGGTTTGGTTTAATTTCACTGTGTGCAACCTAAATATGTAAGAAATTTCTGTATGTTTATAACAATAAATACTTTGTTTACTGAGCAACAATTTTGTTTTAATAAGTGTATAAGATGTTTGAATATATTATAATACATTCAAATTGGACAATTTTACATACAATATGGTTATTAAAAAGAAATTATACAATTTTCAGAAAGCCAATTTGGTAACCAAAAGTTTTTTATCCTCAGATAATGTGGTTTTTTAAACACCCATGTTGTCTTTCTAGATTTTGAACAAGTTTTGGTGTACATAACAGTATGATATCTAAAGATCAAGATCCCACTTTATATTCTAACACCAAGACCCTCCAAGTAAGTTGTAACTTGACAAGTTGGAAACATCGGATATATTGGGAATATAAATATCCTGTTCGCCCCTAGCCCTTTCCCAGCCACTTTAGATGCCGTGGACCCTTACGTGCTGTACTTGTCAGGGAACATCTATTTTGAGTTATAATCGAGATCTTTCCTAAAGATGTGCTTAACAACTTTAGTTGGAACTTGGAACTTTTCAACGTCTCCCTTCGATATTACGCTCGAGAGAGATTATATGCAATCGTATATAAATTGTTAAAATGACAAATCTATAAATTAAATTTAAAAAAAAATTGTTTTTAATTTTATTACTATTCAACCTCAATCTGTATCGACAAAAGACGGTTATTTTAAGGAAAAAAATTACGTTCAAATTAGAAAATGCCTTAATCCCTCTATACAAATATATAAAGCATTTTTTACGTCTATTCATATAAATTTATGTACACTTTACAAAATATTATATGATTAAAGATTAAAAATTGTTTAGATTGTGTTCTCAGGGCTCAAGCATTGACTGAGTCCGTTTCTGGATACAAGTGTCATGGTCCCCATGGGAACGTAGGCAGAGTTCACAGTTTAGCATATTTCGAACAGCTTAAAGCAAGCTATAACTATTTTGAGACAAAATATGGTACATTTTTGCCGATTAGATGATGTAAGTACCGTATATTTAACCCGTTAAAGACGTTCACTTATCTCAGTGAATAAATATTTAATTTAAAAAAATAGTGTGATTAAATATAAAGTTATTAATTTTCTCTTATAATATGTTTAAAATATAGCGCCTATCAAAATATAATTATTTTCAGCAATTGAAAAATTAACAAGATAAAAAGTTGTTTTATTTACACGATATGTTTACTGATTAAAAAAACATTTCACAAAATATATAGACGTATTAAGATTATAACATAAACTAAAAAATATGGAAACATATATTTGTGAATTCACCATATTATTTATCTATCTGTATTTTTATCCACGACCATCCTATTACCTACTGAAATAAGGAACACATTTGGCGTGATTGCACATTGTATTGATGGAAATTAATTTTTGTTTTCTTTCATCTCTACTTTTCTTTGCCCAGACAAGCGGTTAATTCAATAAATTTGATGCATGCGAAGCCAAAAGGATATTCCCTTTTTCTAATACATGCTTGCATTTGAATATTATGAAATATATTAATAGCTTACCGTTCTATCAAATATATATAGACAATCGTGTTTGTAACAAAACTGATCTGAAACGGCATGACCAATTCTTATGAAATCTAATAAGTATGTCTGTTGTACAGCCTTAATAATAGAACAAATTATTTTACAATCTTAAACGTGACTCACAAGTGCTTAAATTATAAGTAAAGTAAAGTAAAAAAGTAAGTTTAAAGTAAAGTAAATTTTAAGTGACAGCTCAGCTTTTAAAATATATTAATCTATTTTAATATTTTAAAGATTTGCCCAAAAATATCCTTTCCTAAATTTTGACTTTTCCACCACCCATTATTATTTATAATAGAGATGTACTTTTAATAATTTTCAAGTCCTGCTAGTCGATAACTATTCACTATAAATAATTTATAAGATAAAACAAAAATTTTCAGGCCAGAAAATATAAACATTTTGTTAAATACTTTTAAAAGCAGAATCACTGTTGCTTCTAGCAAAAGAAATAATACCATATCCATTTGTAAATTACAGCTCTAGTAACAGTGAGAACAATAAGTTTTGTCACATCCCATGGATGAAAACCAACGAGAAACAGACTACTTAAGGAAAATTTGTGATATTCCACAATTATAAATCTTTTGTATGACGTAAAATTAAATATTTTGATAAATAACGTATGGGATATCCTATTAAATTTTAATAAACTCTTGAGTTTCAATAAGATAACATACATACTCCAAACTAAATTATAATAAAAAGTATCTTATTTTATTAATAAGTCTTGAGAATCAACTAGTTGTACTTACATAATAGTTAGCCAAGAATTTCCTTTAAGGAAACAAATAGACCAGATATTACTTGAATACTGAATGAGTTTCCATATGTGTAACGCTGTCTAAAATTACCGTGAATTCTATTAAACTGTAACAGTAAGCGATTAAATATAATAAATATAACCCAGATTAATATTGTATCGAATCTTTCTCATAATGGCCGAAATCCCTTGACCATTCTGTGAAATGTGACACGTTTTTTACAAGAACAAACCTAAATGCAGCTTATTTCGTCTTTATTACATCTAGGTAAGGTGTATTTTTGTAAAATGTATAACTAGACATTTGCTACGCCCGATATTGGCGTGATCACGGGGCTGACACGTGGGGCGGCGGACTTGAGCGCCTGAAACAGAAGACATCATTTCCAACTTGTACCTCTAGTTTCGTTCTATTTTAATATGCTTGCCATTTGAATACCGTTTTCATTTCATGCACCACCTATGTAAGTTTATAGTAGAGTTATATAGTTAATATATTATTTACAAAGTGGTAGTTTGTGAGTTGTAAAGAGTAAACTATGGATCTAACGAACTGATCTTGAAAGTTTTTGCACCACTAGTAGCTTCATTGTTTAGTAGTTAGTAGTTAGATTATGTTTGGTCTTTGTTGATTTTAATTTTCTTACAAAAACGAATCTGTCTTGAAATATCTTCATTGAAGTTAATATATCTACAATATATCAAGTTAATAATTGGTATTATTTGGACGAATTCATTTACAAAAACCAATATATTCTAATGATAATAAAATTTAACACGATCAATCATTTAACTGTCTTAAATATTATATATTTGGCATATCCTCATCGTCACCGTTAAGTAATACTTATTAGACGTGTTCTCTGTTCGAGTGTTTAATATGAGACCTCGTACATAATATTTACAAACATAACAGATCTCTTATTAATCAACATAATCTACATACCTGCATTGTACAAGTATAATAAAATATAGAGCTATGAGCACCCCAATCGGCAATCTCCGGTAGACAGGTGTTAGGCAAATATGTCACGGTGTTCGCGTCGCATTCAACGCTCCCCCGCGTGTATTGACTGTCGAACTAACCCTTATTATGCAACACTCCCTGTCAATATACTTGATAATAATATGTTCCAAATTTCAAAATCGGTTGTCTCATAGGATCCATCTATGTTAATAATCCTTTCTGATCAGCGTTCACTTTGGCGTTGCATATAGTGTTGTCCAAATTCAGACGCAAGACGCAAGAGTCTTGCAGACAGCAATTGCAAGAACAAGACCCAGACTGCCTAATTTCTGCAAGACGCAAGAGTCTTGCAGGACTTCACGGAGTACGTAGTATAACAATTCGGGGTATCTAAAGGGTAGGCTTAGGGGAGACTCTATTTGTCGAATTTCTCATTAAATCTTTAGACATTTATAAATCTGGTTGATCTTTACTATGTCTATGTTAATTCAAGCTCAAAATGTTCCTATTCCGATGTTTTTCTAAGATCTCAAGTAAACCTCAATAAATAGCAATAGTCTAATAAGTAACTGCAAGACTTGCAAGACTCTTGCTGCAAGACCAGGTCTACTGGCGCAAGACCAAGACCAAGACTGGCGAAGTCTGGTCTTGGTGTTGCATTTGGGAAACACTAGTTGCATGTTGTTCGCTCAGCATCTTCTATCGCATTTATCATGAGTAATGTTCGAAGGAGCTGTTTGGATTAAACGTGCAGCTGAATTTGATCATAGAAAATCGACGCAGAGTACAAAATTTCATCTTTATCACCTTAGCTGCCAGGAATATTTCCAAACCAGTACGACTTGGAGACCTTCAAGAAAAGAGCGTACTGCGTACATATTCCTGAAAGGTCGGCAAAGCACCCTCGGCTCTCAAAGGCTTGGGGTTTCCATGTGCGGAAGACCGCTTGCCCTAGGTGAGCCTCCTGCTCGTTTGCCACCATTTCTATAAAAAATGCTGATTTTATTTTTATTTTTTAAAACTATGTAATTCTATTAGTTTTTATTGGGCTACTAAAATTACAAATATCTCCTGCAATTTATTATATTGTAGATTTTTGATTTATCGAAAATATATCTTATTAGTCTATTTTTGCAATGACAGGTGAAGTATTAGGTCAATAATAGTTTAAGGTTAGTATTAGGTGAAATACATATTTAAATATAGTCAAACGAATGCGATATTTATGACAAATACGCTACCAAATCTTTTATGCTTTATTAGAAAGATATAATGAAAAACCGGTATATTATTTTTGTATCAACTAAATATTTTAAGTTTTAAAAGATTGAAGAGAAAAGATTTTTAAATCAAGACTTACCGACTTACTTAAATAAACAAACCGTAGTAACTATATTTATTAATTTATTGTATAATTCACAAAATACAATAAAACACAACAATATCCAATCCATTGTGCCTTAAACACGAAACATTCAATAGTGTTGAAATGTCAGGTGGGAGCTGTGACATGACAATTGACAGCTAAAGACTCAAAATTGCAATAAAAGAGGTCAGTTATTAGAGGCCGTATATGTTTATTCTATCTATTAGATATATATAGGTTACTATCGTTGAATTGTTGACGTAGAGACGAGTTCCAGGCGTGCCGCTGACGTGATGGATGGCCGGCTATTTAAGACATGCAGCTACTGGCATCTATTAGGAATTCGATATTACATAGTATATTCAATAGTATAAAATAATCATCATAATAGATAGAATTATTTAAAGACTACGACTTTTTTGCTGTTAAAATTTCTATGTGAAGCATATATTTAATAATCAAATAGTTAAAAAAGAATCTACTTACTAACAAAGTAGGCTTGAATTCGATTTTGTCCATATTTTAAAATATATTTCAAAAAATGGTGCCTGCTCCGTGTATCTATTTATAAATAAATATCTACTCACCCAAAGTCACAGAAAATTTTATTTTAATTATATACTTGTCTACTACTTCCGAATGGACCATGTGACAACATCATTCTTCAATGCCGACAGTATATAGGGAAGTCGTATTCAAATGAGAATGAAAGCGAAGTACAAAAAGTGCTAAGGCTGTCTAAATCTCTCCATTATCCTTTAAGAATGTACTGTAAAAACCTAAGCTTTCAAGCTATGCAAATACAAAGGACTTGAGGGTCAGACGGAAGTATCCGGGTCGAGGGGAGAAGGGATGGACAAGGGACAAGGAACAAAATGCCGTCGCTTTGCACCGACATAATCCTTTAATAGCAATCAGATGGCTAATAGAACATTCAAATAGGATAAAATAGAGCTATCTCTAGGCTGTATTTCTATTGAATATTACGTAGAAAACATTATATAAAGGTAATAAGATTATAGTCTCGACTATAAAAACCAAAAATATAAACTAGTTTAGAATAAGGTTGATAATTTTTATTTATATGTGCAAAATACCTTGATCATATTGGTAATATTGTTTAAATGTGATTTCAAAGCGCCGTCGGTAAAATTGTAACTGTTACTTTTGATAATTGTTATGATAAACACTTACGTATTCGGTAATTCCCGATGATATATTATTTTTAACATAAGTTGGAAAATTCTACATAATTAAGTAATGACCAAAGAGTACCGACCACACATAAATCATATAAGTCCCAGTTGTATATATATATCATTTCTTTGTACAACTCGAAGATTTATCGTCGAGACGAGACGACCCCAAGAGGCGATAATTCAACATTTATTTATATCCTTCTTACTCATAAACAGATAAGAATCGCCTCTTCACTGGACAGAGCTTTTTCTTTTTTTGCATATTATTTTACAAAACATGTAGGTGGGTATATAATATGTCGTCATTGATATTCAACTAATGTGAAACGCGTCATCTCAGGCTTGTTTATATTTTCAGAAATTCTTATCAATTTATGAAAAGGTATACTTTTTTAGATATAACCATATTTGTTGACATAATGTTTAAATTCATCGATGACATTTTGAATTTAGTGCAAACAAAAAAGACAAGAAAACTAAACGGACACGACAGAATACTCAGCGTGAAACGGTAGTTGTAATTGAAACGGTACTTTTACTGGGTCACGCTGAATGTCGCTAAAGGGGCGTAAAAGAAGCCGGCAGCACAACCAATGTGCGGCGATGTTCTCTTATCATACAGGTGACCCACCAGCTCCGCTGTCCGCTGTACCTTAAAAAGACAAAAGTTACATCGAACTGAAATCATGTTAGGACCTATAGGTATTTTACAGAATTACATCAATGGAGGTAGTCAAAATACTTTGAGCGGTAAATTAATTAGCGTTATAATAGCTTTGAGTTGGTAATTTAATACTTTGTTGTTCGATTTCTTACTGATTAATTAGTACGGCATGAAAGTAGGTACCCGAGTTTGTTGTCTAATAAGGGAAGTTTACGTCTTTTTGAGTGAAAATCGGCTTTGAAGGGCCGGGATTAGAAAAGTCTTCAATGTATTTTCTTAGCAAACAACTCTTCGCTGATTTAAATTGGAAGGCCTGTTCAGTATTTGATCTATTATATTATATACTCTATGTAAGTCAATTTAACAAGTATAATTAAGTTTTAATTGGCATAGTTTCTACATAGTTAAATATTCGAATTGACTTGAATATACCTTGATATACTTACCTATCTACTTTAAATAATTTCAAAATTGTCTCTTCAATATTAATATTGTTAGTTAAATAATTAATAAAATCGTTAATACTGTTCTATGAAGCGCGTATACTATTAAACATATACTAAAGCGGTTCATAAGACAATATTGGGTTAAAAAGGGTGACTTAAAAGTCACTGTAAGTTAAAATCTATACAAAGGGAAGATAAGTACTTACATTTATTGTTTACAAATAATAGTTATTGAAGAAAAATTCGAAGACAAAATATATAGAAAATCTACTTACATTATGAAAGAAAATGATATACGTTCTATTGTGAGTGTAGATACTATCATCGTATATCAATAGTCACATGGCGAATTACAAAAAGAATAATTTATGAGTATTTCAGGAGCGAATATAAATCATAGTCGCCCCAGACCGGCCACGAGGGACGAACTTATCCCGTCTTAATATAGTTCACAAAAAGTAACCCGATCGGACAAGGATTTTCACTTTAACAGCACAGGTTTTTTCCACTTTTAAACTATGCGATAAACCTTTTAAGGGATGAGACGTTGGGACTGAAATATATTTATAAACGGTACATATATTTGTATAATTTCAATTCAGTATTAAAATTATTTTGAATTTACATTATTACGTACACATAACATATATGTATATTATTATATATACAGTGAACCAATTAAAGGTTGCTTTAATTTATTATGTCAATCAATAGAAATTCTCAAAAACCTTGATGTTTCAATCATTATTCTTTTTTACTAAAGTTATAAGTTACTAACTTTATCACGACAGCTATCTCAACAATAGCCTTAGAAAAATCTGTCGTTATATGTATTTAATCTTACTTTATAACAGAAGTGACAGCCAGGTCGATAGGTCGAAAGCGAGACATAATTATTGTTAACGACACATTTTGTTTTCCATTTCTGCATACGAATCTACTGCAAGAGCTTCAAGGAACTTATGGAAGAACTAGCCGCAATCCTTTGCCTCTTGGCGTCTGTAATAAATTAGGCTAGGAAATTGCCGACGACGCGGGACGCTGTGGAGGGAGGTGAGGGGAGCAATTTAATTAAATCTTGCATCGAACTCCTGAGGCCTGCCGCCGACCTAACGAACGACCATTGTATTTAAATAATGTGTCGATTTTTTGCGTCTGTATAGAATTAAATCGATGTGATTGGATCAGCTTGTAAATCAGGGCCACGGCGCTTAGAAATCAACTTTTTATCTCAAACGGTTCAAATTATTTTTATGCATTAGAAAAAATAAATTGGTTAATAGAAACACATAGTAACTTAAGTAAATCTATAATAAAATCGTACTGAAATAACCTATTGTTAAAATAATTTTGATACGCTACGGAACGGCCTTAGTTTTTCTAATTGTATGGACCACCGCCCATGAACAACCGCGCCATAATCCACGCATTGATTGTGTCGGCTTTATACGCCGCTTAAGAGATATAATTTCAAGTGCCTCCGATATCCTCATCCACTCAGCGAAACATAGTAGATATAAGTACCTACTATTTCACACTGGTTTTCTGTGATACCGTGGTATGACGTCGGACGAGACGGCTCATTTAGTGCGTCACCATATGATTCAACATGTCTGTCTCACGGGTAAAAAAGTATGTAGGTACCTATTTAGTCAATAGTAATAGGCAGATATATATTACTGTAAAGTGAACTATGTCGGAACACATCTGAAAAGCTGCAACCCTCTGAAGGAAAACAATATCCGCAGATCCCTTCAGCTATTACAAATAGCCGTGCTAAGTACTTACTCTCCTCAATTGCTCATATTTCATTTGAGGAGCACTAAATAAGGCTTTATTACGCAAATAATATCCCCCAAAATTTTCTCGCTAATTAATATAAGGACTTGCTGGTTTGGCTTTACGGAATTTACGACGCCCTGTTTACACCCTAAAGGCTTATTTTTATTGCATAACCAACCTGTAATTAATTGAAAAAAATAATTACTCTTTGCAATTATTTTCAATAGACCAAATGTATTTAAAGATCAAAATTATTAGTCAATAAGAAAAAAACAACAGAAACCAGACTCATAAGGACATTTTTAATATATTTTGCTTCCTATTCATACTATAAACGCGGAAGTTTGTAAGTATGGATGAATGGATATGTTTGTTTTTTTTAGATAAAAACTATTGAACAGATTTTAATGAAACTTTGTAATAATATATACATACCTCAGAATAACATATAGGCTATTATTTATAATAATATTGGCTAAAGATGCTAAAATGTAATTAAAAATGCCAAGTGGCATTTTTAGGCATAGTTAGGCGTTAGAAGCGGTTTTATATCTGCCGAGTCCACTATTCTAATATAGAGTATAAAATCTATATTATACAATCTTACGCTTAAATGCAACGGGAGTAGGTTCTGACTTCTGTCGACTGTGTAAATTTCTGTCAAAGCTAACGATGCTAAATAAATTGTATATCTACCTACCAAAAATTATTCGTTAAAGAAACGTTTCGTTAATTTATTAGAAACACCGGTTCAATATTTCTTGTATATACTGAGTTAATTTTAATAAAAAAGGCATACATCATCAAAATCTTCAATGCTTTTTACACGTAAGTTTACAGCTTTACGAGATCATTGGAAAAAAAACATAGATTATTTATGGAAATAGGGAGGCAAACGAGCAGGAGGTTCACTTAGAAAACGCGATCTTCTGCCCATAGACACCCCCAGCCCCTACTGGGCTGGCGCGTGGGTGTGTTGCCTGCCTATTAGATATAGGTACGCTTTTTTTTGAAGGTCCCAATGTCGTAATGTAAATATTTAGTTAGATTTTCTTAACTTGAATAGAGGTGTGTAAGTATAAAATCTGTCCCTTAAACTTTAACTATGACATTAAAACTTATTTCACAATTAATGTGTTCTCGTAACAATTTAATAGTTTGCTTTTGCAGTAAAAAAATAAAATCCATAGAAGCAGCACTCCCTTACAATAGAATACCTTAATAGATTATACCATGAAAGTATCTAAGTAAAATAAACCAGTTTTGTTTTAGCTTCATCAGTTTATAGTTATATCAGTTCATATGTTTAATCTTCCACGTGGCTTAAGCTGCAGAACTGAGTCTTTTTGCAAGAGAATCTATGAGTGGTTGCCATTTGATATTTGATTCTACTGTTTCTAGAAATTCTGTATCAATTCAATAACAAATTTTCTTGTTCTATTATAAAATGGATTATGCTGGTATATACCTACACTTGGAAGACAGAAATCGTCTTTACAGCATTTTTATGACAACGTGGCAGGTGGGCCTTTTATATGGTAAGACAACACCACCGCTCATGGACAACCGCGCCACACTCCGTGCATTGGTTGTGTTGCCGGATTTTTACGCTGTTTAATGGGCATTTTAAGGAGCTCGGATATCCTCATTCACTCAGCGAAACAAAGAAGCGAGTACAACTCACACTTCACATTTAGTATTCTATGAGCCCGTGATATCATTTCGGAAGAACCAGCTCAATCAATGCGTCAGCAAGGCTCTCCCACAGGTGAAATATTAAGTGATGAATTAGCTCTGAATCACTTCAAGATTAGTTAATTTTAAAGTTGAATTCACATTGTCAAGATCCGTAATCTTTCGATCAGATTTAAATACAAGGGATTCGTCATCAACTAGTATTATTAGGAATTGTTTCCTTATATTTGGCTTTTGCCAAAGTATTAGTAGTAATATAAATATAAAATGGTAAATACTTATACATAAACA
Organism: Delias oraia; assembly: GCA_018230265.1. Taxonomy (NCBI): domain Eukaryota; kingdom Metazoa; phylum Arthropoda; class Insecta; order Lepidoptera; family Pieridae; genus Delias; species Delias oraia. The sequence continues at coordinate 25,542 of DWCF01000457.1, forward strand.
TCCAATATTCCTTTTATCCACTTCGGAGTATTGTAATGGACAAGACAATCTGGACATTTGGTCAGGAGAAAGCGATTTACATATGTTTGAAGCAGTCCCAGGTGACCTGCGCATTCATTATTCAGGAGGGATGGCTGCATTTAATGTAACCTACGCGACGTTCCAAAGAAGCATTCAGTAGGAAGGTAAGTTCCAAAGTATACACGAGTGTGTATTACATACGCGATACAAATACATCTATGGAAATATGTCGTGGGTATTTGTTTTTTAATTTTTTAGGCATAGCAGGCTACGTACGGTCTCCTCTCTGGCTTACCATGAGTGGCGGTAGATAATCTCTCAAGATAATCGCCACCCATGGACAACAGCGCCATATACTGAGCTTTTGATTGTGTTGCTGGCTTTTCATGCCACTTAAGTGGTATCATTTCAAGTAGCATACTGTTAATGACTCTAAATACTAGATACGTTTATATTTTTTTTTATTTCTAATATTAAGTACCATTAATATAGGTAAATTAGTATTTACTTTAGTAAGTCTTAATTTAGGCTTAGAAAGGAGCAATGTTAGGGCATAGGCAAGTTAAAATTTAATAAAAAGTATTGAGTGATGACTAAAGAGCCTCGCAAACCTACGAATCGTCAAGGCGCGTGCTTGCTTTAGGTATCCGTATATGAATTGATTGCTTAAATTATTTGTTCGGTTTAAAAGAAATGTGAGCTCAGGTCATAAGGCCAGCCGCAGCTTAACTTTTTGCAGGTGGCCAACTCCATCGATCCACTGCGGTTCCAGCCGCGCCACTTAATGAAATAGAAATTGGCGACCTCTCGAAGACAAACTCCTAACCCTCGCCCATCCTTCTCCCTCGAGGGGGAATCGTCCGCTCAAGTGCTGTTAGAAAGAGACGAAATATATTTATACAAAGTCAAAGACGACCGACGAGTGGGATAGATGTATTCATTATGAATATAATGCGGTTGCGGGTGTGTCTGTGCGTCTGTATACGTTCTCTATGTGTGCGTGAGTTTCTCAACGACGCGGTGAATCAATATTTCATCTTTGTGAAGGACGATGACCAGTTCAGACCGGAATCGTATTTTTGGGGCTTGTGGTGTGTGACCTCAACTTGTGCACTAAAGCTATTTGCAACTTGAGCCCGCTTACTTGTTTTGGTCAACATAATACCTGCAGTGGATAGGGGTGCAAGCTAACCACAAACGTTTTTCAAAAAAGAACGTCACCCACTTAAATCGATATGGAGAAATGATCGTCTCGTGTTGTGGTTGGTTTGTGGTTTCGTGGGCGTGGCTTGCGGTTATATTTACGACCGCTGATTGGCCGATTACCTGACCTTTGCGGTTAGTTCTGAGGTTTCTAAGATTTTCCACCCCACGGAAAAATATATAGCGGCGATATGAGGTCCGATTGGTGGATTGGTAATTTGTGGTTAACCGGGATACGCTATTCGTTAAGATAATAGTGGGGTTGCTATTGGAAGGATTTGTCATCGCTTTGTTTGGTGGACACGCTAAATGAAATTACAACACTCGCTGCGGTTGGAAAAGCCCGCAATTCGTATAATCAAGCGATTTAATTACATAATGTTTATAAACACGCCGATCAAATTGCACTAATTAGTAAAAATTACCGACCTCCGATGTTTACTTTTAATTCACCAGATATAAATTCCTCACTTGGATGGCTAATAGTTGCCTAGTGGTCAAAATCGGTGCCTAAAAATATTTCTTACTATAACTTTATATGGTTCTAACCACGTTATATCAATATCATCTATTTTCTATTGCCAGATAGATAATTAGAATATAAAAAATGTTTTATACGCCCTCTAGCGAGACCAGAACGCACCACTTCGAGGTTATTTTTAACAAAACTCCTTCAAGAACGCTCCTTTTGGCTTTCTTCGCGTTCTTAAGAAATGTCTAAGAAAGTTTCCTTCGAGCCCGCTTCACACACACAAAGCAATTTTACATAAATGCTTTCAGAAAAGCAACCGTTGAGTGTAGAAATAAAGCAAGTTTCAGATTACTGGTTCAAGATCTTACGCTCATCTACTACTGCAGTCTTTTCAAATTGAAGTCCAATTCCAAAACACAGAACAAAACATGAAAAGTACTGTACTTAAGACGTTTTATAATAAAGCTTCAATTCATAGAACGAAAATTCTTCAAGTTAATAAGGTCACATAATATTGATTTGTTATTCTATTTTACAACTTCATGCTTTGAAATAAGGTTCATTATCTCATAATGTGTATGTGAAGGAACAGCTTTATACTTTTATTTGTTAATGTGGGCAACTTTTCCCCAGTTGAAAATATATCAAAATGAACGCGTAAAAACTGTCTTGGTGTGTGTGAGAGGCGCTAGTGTCCCTTGGTTAATGAAAACCTTCGATAGATGGCGTTATGAGTTCTTAAGAGTGAAAAATTAAAGTAGAAATGCTACTGCAACAAGATTCCAATATGTATATATGTTAATACAAATGTTAAGTCTTATAAATTATTATAACACTGCAGTGGTCTATCTTTGAATTGTAGGCCAGTTGTTCATTTTAAAATTTTTATTATTTTGTTATTATTCTCAATATTAATTTATTATCATATAAATATTATAGGCCTAGTATGCCTCTTTAAGCGTTGTTTTGTACAATATGTATTAGTTAAGTTGCCACATAATATGTATGTCGTCCGTCAAGCGAAAAAAAAGTTAAGTAAAAAGTAAAGTTTGAGTAAATGAAATTGAGTATTGAATGCCTCTAGAGCCGCCTTAAAAATAGGATTTATAATATAAAATATGTTAAAACTTGGTAAGTGACCAATATAACTGAAACTTATAAAGGAAAATGTAATTCACTCACTATATCAATTCAATTACTATACGTCTAACTTAATGCACTGGAATCTGCAAACTTATTTTTGGGTGTACCTAAAGTACATTAATTAATTATTTACTACAGCATGGGTCAATATTTAGGGTCAAATGAATTTAAAAGTTTCATCAATAATTGCGTGAATTACAAGAACTATCAGTAAATAAATTTTATATTAAAAAAAATATAATATATAGTTCATTCCTACTATTAACTACAAATTTTCTTAAGCCATACTGATGCGGAATTTGGACTTCAATGGGTTCAATCTCTGATGTGGACCGCTTTCGCTTCTGTTGATGAAGATCGCTTATCTAGATGAGTCTCTTGTTGGTTTTCCACTCGATTTTCATATAAAACTAAAATTTTTACGCTGCATATAAGCAGTCTATGTGGTTCTCTCAATATGAACTTCTACTTTACGAATAATTTTATCAAGATTTGTCTTAAAATATATTGAAAATAAGTTTTTAACAGTTATAAATATATTACTTACTATCTTAAGCCAAATTTATTATTTATTTATTATTTCTACAAACACGGCCAATCTTCTTAATTTTAATAATTGATATAATATGTTTCTATGAAAGGTAGCAGATGTATATTTCCTTATTTTATTATATTTATAAAGATGTGGGGTGGTATAAATGTAAGGGTTGAAATCAAGGAGGGCGGTAATGAGGCGGTGACCGCGTAATGGTCTCCTTGGGACCACGGCAAGGCTTAAGACGGTCTTGCCCAGGGTTGCCAGAACGAAATATAATTTTATTAAAATGTGTATTTTATTCAAATGTAACATCTATCAATAAAGACATAGAGGTATAAAAAAACTAACAATTTTGAAGACAAAAAATAACGTTTTGTATCTATTATTTAGTTTGAATTTTAAAATATTATAATTATATTCAAATCAATGAGAGTTAAACTATGAATATTTTTTATGGAATCGGTGATAAATGAGCAGGAGGATCACTCAGGATAAGCGGTCCTCCGCCCATGACCACACCTAGCGCTTGTAGCGCCGGGAGTGCGTTGCTGGGAAAGTAAATTGCAAGTAGTATTACGATTTTAAATCGTATGACGAGATATTTTGTAAGAAGGTATTAGGAAAATTATCTTGTTAATATATATTCAGCATCTCTATGTCGTAATAGTAAGTATTTATACATAGTGTGTGCGTGACAGCCCTGAAAGCAAATGATTCTTAGCGAGGGTTTAAGACAATGCTGATGTTTATTCTTTATCGCAGTCGTGGGAAATTTACGTCGGGGGCCGATGGTAATTAAAATATTCCCATTCATAGTGCAGCGCTGCGTACAAGGCTTAATTAACGGGCCTACGGCTTTGTAAAAAGGTTTTAGCTATTAAGGGAATAGCTGCTTATTTATTTCAAAAGAAACCAGTGGATTAGGAGAAAAATAGAAGGGTTTTTTGCAAACCTTAGAAAATTAGACCTCAATTCCATTCGATGTTAGTTGGTGTAATGATGTTTCGTTATTCTAATTAAATCTATACCACTTGTATACACATGTATACGTAGGAATATGTTTCACGGTTGATTGTAATATTCTCAGCTACTGATTCTAACTGAATAACTTTTTATTAGTGGTCCATTACTCGAACAAAGCTTAAGGTCTAACCAATAGTAGGTATACGCCCACCGCACGGATACGGAAAATTAAGTTACATAGATGACTTCATCAATGTGAATTAACTTAGAAAATAATACTAAAATATATATGCCTTTATTAGTCTTATTATCTATATTAGTTTTGAAAAAACATTTTAAAACTAGTAAAAATACTAATTCACTCGTAACAAAATATAAAATTATCAAAGAAATAAAGAGTTTGGGATGGAATTCTCTTATCACTTTGTAGTATGAATAATAAATTACCATTTGTTCTTAGACCTATCGATGATACATATAAAAATTAAATAAGCATCGATCAAACCATTTCGGATGAATATAAAAGCTAATATTATGAAATGTGAAATTACAGATGTCGGTTTTTAGGTTAAATTTGTTTTTAGTCATTCATTTTGTTATCTAATTTGAATGTAACGAAGCGAGAGTTATTACAATAATTGGCATTTCACACAAAACAAAGAACAAAGCAGACACGTGCAATTAAGAGGGTTGGTATGAAAGGTCCCTAATTACGAATATGCAAGGAATTGTCAAGACAATAATAGCTTCGACTCGTCTTCACATCCCCAATTAGAAAGGATTCAGCGCTGCCGAACTTAATGTGATGTTGAATTCTTCACACAGCCTCTCTTTGAAACATCAATCAAAACATTTTCATTATATAAAAATTATTATAACCATCACAAATAATGTTTCAAGTATATAATCATAATAAATATTGAATATTTTGATTTTCCCAAAAATTGTATTTACAAAAGAATTTTTTCCAAAATGTGTAAAAAAACCTTTGAGACATTTCCTTATAGATATGTGATACTATAATACTAATAATAGACAATTAAGCAACTTCTAAGAAAAAAAACAAGATACATACTAGTTAGCTATAAAATAAAATTAAGTATGCATAATCAAAAATGTAATGCTTATATTAACTTCCCAGTTATTTTTTATTTCTATTTATTTTACAGAGAAGCTGAAAGCATCCCTTATTTATAAATATAATATTAAATAATTACTAAGGCTTCATGGTCAAAGTAAATTGAAATTAAAATTGTACTACAAATTGCTTCTTATACTTATATAAACACTTCTTTCGAAGCGGAACCTCATTCGCTTTGTGGTGAAGTAATGGTCTTAAACCTCATGCAATTCTTTGAGGGAATAGCGCATTCATTAAGTGACAGCTGAATAAATTGCTCAGTTTATTGGTAGTGTGTAGGCCCACGGCGACAAATGGAGGTTCACTTAAGTCGCACGCCGCATTTGCTGGCGTCAGGTATCGAGCGAGTCGTACTTAATTTTGGGGGGTGCGGTTTTAAATTGCGACCCCCGATAGTTCGACGTCTAGTTTTGGATAGGTTTTCATATTAAAATTGCTTGCTCATTGCACGAAAGCCATGAAATTCCAAAAACGAGTTTAAACTTTTGTGCAGTTTATTTTAGTTGAAGATTAATTAGCCATTACAAACGGCTTGTTTCACTATTAGAGTGGTGTAGAACAAGTATATCTATAGTGATGTATTTACAAAAAAGTTTTAATAACCTTAAAATTATACCTACTATAAGAGACTTTATGTTCTAGTACGCATTTCTAAATAAGACCGATTGTTTTTTCCTCTGTGGTAGAGCCTACTGTAGAGCCTGCAGAATATGCTGATGCACTGATTGAATCGGCTCGTCTGGAGTCAAACCACGTGCACATAAAATAGCGAGAATACTTGTAGGTACTATAATTCACTGAATGAATGTTGGTACAAAAGGCCCACTAACCTATACCGCTTTAGCGGCGTAAAAGGTCGGCAATTCAAACTTCAAAATAATCCAGAGGGTCGCGATTGTCCATGGGCGGCGTTAACGTCTTACCATTAGGGCTGTCGTTTTGTAGTAATTTATTTATAATTATATATATTATTAATTTATTTATTTATAATTTATTTATATTATTACTACAAAACTTATAATCTTATATATATATATATATATATTCATATCAATAATATTAACTCGTAACATCAACCATTGTTCTTTCGTAACCATCACATATTTCTCAAAACTAACAAACTATCTCTCTTATTTATAATGTCTCTGTAATGCAGCACACAACTCTATTTAACAAAACTGATTCTATATAAAAATTAAATTTAAAACTGTCCCTTACACATTGTTTAAGTTTTTCACACAGATGCGTCATAAATTTTTCGCAGCGTACGCCAAAAACGCTGTTTAACACTAAAAATCAATAATTAAACGATATATGTAATTAATACGCAGCCTGGCGCTGCATTATAGATGATCAGCTGAAATGCACGCTCGCTGCATTATGAAAATGACGATGATAAGCCTCGGCGTCATTTGCCTTCCATTGTGCTTTTTCGTGTTTGTTTTTATTAACGATCATTTCATCTGAGAGTTTTGCTTACGTCTGAAAAAAATCTATTCATATTACTCATAATAAAATACCAGTGGTCAATGATTTATGATAGTTTACTGATTATTGTATATCAATCTATACCATAACATTAACACGTTTCAGTAAGTGAAATTTGCTATTTCTATATTAGAATATTTTTGTTTACGATGTATTGCCTTAAATGAACATTTTATGATAGATGTTCGTTATACAAATTGTGATTCCATTAATTCCAAATGCCATTGAAATTCAGAACTAATAAAACTTGATGCAAAACAGGCTTAGCTGTTTTGTTCAAAATTGTGTTATAACCGCAAATTGCTGGTTTTGGTTCGACAAAAAGACAACCAAACTGATATTATCATAATTTTACGTTGTACTGGTCAATTGCTGTGGTTAATCTTTGGGTTAGGTAAAGTTTATTTATCTTAGAACACTTGTATTTGCACACTTCATGTATTGACTTATGCTTGTGTGGTATCATTATAGAAAGGAATACAATATGAATGAGATAAAAAATAGAAATAAAAATCTAAAGAGGTTATAGCAAAGTACATCTAAATTTAACCCAAGTTATTCTCCAACACGATCTCATAAAAAAATAATAATTCAACGAAGTCAGCTCCTATTCAGCCAACGAGACTTGTTGTAAAGCCATTACTATAAAATATCTTAATTTTAGTTATAACAGGTCATTATCATTATGTACTTAAGTACTTTTTTGTACATTGATTTATCAATAAATCTATTTATTGGTTAGTTGCCCGTTTAGGGTCAGCTTTCTTATATTTTTCTTTGATAAACCACATTTGATGTTATTCAGGAAATTGAAGTGCCAATAAATATCTACTAGGGTCGGAGCTAAGCCATAGAAACTAATAAGTATGAATTAAACAAAGTATATAATAAACTTGTACATGCGTCCGTTATCTGCTGCATACAGTTTGTGTTGTTTTCGCTCGGCGGAGCGCAAAATTATTGATTGTTGTAATTAATTGCAAACAGTCTACTGATAAAATGGATATCAATTTAAAATTGGTTAGTGTTATTTCACTATTAAAACAAGATGCAAAAATTATTCATTATGTCGCTAATAATTAGTATTGTGGTCACAATTGTTTGTTCTTTATATTGATTATGAACTAAGCTGCTCCCGGTGTCTTGCCATTTACATTAATAAAACAGTGTTATTAAAGGGTTTGGTGGTAGAAAGGTGAAAACTTAGGGTCTGAAAATGTTTAATGCCACATTGAAAACTAAATGTTTGGGAAGAACAACCTTTATGTTATTATTCTTAAACCCAATTGTTTTACTTTCTCAGAACCTTTCTGCTAAGTATGCTATTATAGTTCAAATTGACTAAGTATTTTTGCAAATCGTTTGTGTGGGAGTATAAAAAGTGTCGTTTTTAGACTTTTATATGCAACTTTATAATTTTTCTTCGCGTAAGAACCAACCTTGTACTTCTTCTATATTCTAAAAAAAATAATGAAATTGATTCAGTTGTTCTCGAGATTTACACTTAGCAACAAATTCAGCGATTCATTTTTATATTGTGGAAGAAATTATAGATTCCGTTGTATTACAACCATATTTAGAAGACGCCTTACATCCTTGTTATGTAAGTTTCTACTTGCCTTAGTACCTGCTATATTGCCTCTATGAAACATGCTGGACAGAAGCCCGTGGAGACAAATTATCCAATTGCTACAGTATATGACCACGATCCACAGAAATAAGGTACCGACTAGAGAAGACTATTAAGAAGTTATAAACGCGAGAGATTTGCTACAATTGTATTTTGTTATAATATATAATATAGTTCTAGTAAACATAAATTCTTTGATATGTTATATATATATCTGATATCTATAAATTAAAGAACCTATGGTAATACTTCAACCCGTTGGGGGTTTCATAACTTTCACTAATCCTCATTAATTACTCGGCAATGAAATCTCATTACAGCTGTGCAAATCGGTCGGTGATCGAATTTTCCCTTGCCGTTCTTTTTAGTTCATTATAGAGATTATTGTTTGGATTGCTCAGGGGCACACTTGGGCAACAACATTTGTTTTATTTATGGAATAATTAAACTAACTACTAATATAAGTTTTCTAACACAGATATACTAAGATTAAAGTATAAGACTAGTTAATAGAAATATTATTAAAAATCAGAGTATGCAAGCGTTTTTTTTATATTTTTGTTTGGTAACAGTGTCGGTAGTTTGATTTATAAAAATAGTGGTAAGATGATTAGATTCTTTCATTCATCATTTTATAAAATTATACTTATAATCGTTAATATATCCAAAATTAGCCGTTCAATGTGGAATACCTACATATTGCATTGGTGCAAATTAATGAGTATTGGATATTTATTTCAGGATTTTGTGAAAGTGTCCAGTGGAAAATTATTTCCACACTGAACATATCCATCTTGAATGAATATGAATAATGATTCAGTAATGAAACTTCTGGTCTTATGCTATCTATAATTATATAGCTCCTGATAAGAAAATTCTTTAACTAAAGCCTATGATTTTTGATGTAAGATTTATATAGATTCAGAAGTATTTTACAGTAATTGTCATATATATAATTTTCTGTAAAAGTTAAGCCGGCTCACCCGTGGGAGGGCCTTGCTAAAGCAAATCCTGACTCACTAATTATGCCGGCTCGTTCGAAGTGATACCACGGGTTCACAGAATACTTAGCGTGAAACGATACTTGTAATGTATTTCGCTGAGTGAGAATATCGGAGAATTTAAAATTATGGCGCTTAAGCGGCATAAAAATCCAAAAACAATCAAACCACGGATTGTGGCGTGGTTGTCCTTGGGCAATATTCTGTTATTGTATAGAAGACTTACCTACCTGCTTTGATTTCTGTTATAAAAAATCTGCCTTAAACTCGTTCAATTTTTATATATATATATTTTGCGTAGGTTGGAATCTGTTTTTGGAGCGTTATGAAAAGATAAAAATAAATCGGTTATAATATAATATAGCGAGCAGGTGATATGAAAATGTTCCGCTCGATGGGCGCGATACAGTAATGAGCTCATTACCCGATATGTATCCAAGCTGCGGTGTACATGGGCACGCCTATTTATCGAGGCATAATGCATATCAATATTCATAATTAACATGATATTTTGAAGGAGCGTTCGATTGATGGGCCGTAATGTTGTGGTGTTTGCTTTGTATAGTGCCTAAATACGATTTTCCCGTGCTGCAATTGTGTTAAATACTAGTTGCCCCGGCTAATATTGTTTTACCATATAAATTATGAAAATTAGAAATGCTGTTGTGGAGTTTTTATAGTCATTATAAACCAAATCAATCATATTCATTCTCATAGTTAAGGCATACTTAGTAAGAAACATCATTCGATCATTTTTCCTTCGACTAACTTTACAAATCTATGCTTTAACAAGCCTATTTTACTTGCAAATCATCTAGTTTTCTATTGGTGAAGGAAATTTCGAAAAGTATTCAGTAGATCAATGTGTATTATCATACTGTATGTATATGTGATCAGTACGATAATACACATTTTTACCTCTGTACATATAAAACAAACTTAAAACATACCTCGTACTGCGAAAGGTTAGTAAATATTTACGATGATACTATTTTAAAACACTACCTTTTTTGTTGATCTTTTGTTAAGATGTTTTAATATAATTTAAAAAAGTATTTTGTAATATAAATAAAACACTGTCATAATATTTGAGATTTATTTATAGGTATAAATCTAGTCAGCTACCTGCTGTCGAAAGTAACAATCGAATAAGCGGCCTTAAATAATGTTTGCTAAGCAATGCAAGTTCCAAACAGACATAAAACTATAATTTAATAAAGTATTGCACTAAGTTATATCTTTTTTATTTTTTAACATAATCTTAATTTTTTGTAACATTTTATGCAGGTTTTGATTTTTTTGTATTATGATACACCACACGTACACATTTAAAAAAATGTTATTACTATGGACGAAAACAAGAATTTAAAAATATTGAATTAATCATGATATAGGTAAGCTTATAATATGAAATTTGTAACAATTTTGTCATGATTTACGTTAAAATTATAGCATAAGTTTCTCTGTTTAACTTATTAGGTACTAAGTTTAGTTTAATCAACAGCACAGTATCTGTCTATAATTAAAAAAATAAAAATAAATAAGTTTCAACATTCGATATATTGCACTTACAAGCGGCTTTTGATTTAAACAAAATCCAAGAGCAAATAAAGGGGTCAAGCGAACATGACCGCAGCGTGTCTGCCTCTGAAATATCTAAGAGTATCTACATTGGACAGATTCGACATACCTAATCAACAAATATCTTATCTCTAGTTGTATACACCTACTCAACTTTAACTGCACAACTATTGCACTTTACAAGGGCTTTACAACAAAATATTCACAATTTTATTTACATTTACATTCGTAATTAATTTCAATTACATTTATTTTAAAAATTAACGATACCAATAGTCATTTAATATCGAGCCTTTCGGAGTTAATCGTATAATGTAGGACGGGAGCGACGATTTTCAAATAGGTATCTATTTCGTTGACAATTATTCGTATTTATATTTATGATTTTAATACAATTTCAATACATTAACCATAACATCGTCCAGCAATTTTTAAAAGTTTAATGCTATCTCTTTCAGCTAATGAACATGGAGATTTGAACAATCCAGTGCACATTCCACCGCAAAAGCCAATAAAATAGAAAATTTGCTAGGTGACGTTATGACAACTTGAATGGAATCTTAATAGGGTCTCCAAACAGTATTACTATCCGGTTGGGGGTTACCCCGTTGGCCGAGGTTGTTAACTCTCCCATCTTCCCCCCTCGCCGCGGCCGCTGCACAAGAGTTCCCTCCGCCCAGCAACAGATCTCCTTGGCTATGTCTGTGGTTATTCGTCGTCGAGGAAATTTGATCCATCATAGTCTGCAGCTCATTGTGGCTTTGTGTCGAATGTATTGTGTTTGAATGTAATGGGTGAAAATTGTGCGTTTGATTCGCGGCGGTATACAACTGACTGTACAGAAGGCTAGCCGGGAGGACCGGGTATAGTGAATTGTTGCAGTTACTACTTCCGTAGGTGGAGTTTTGAGGGCCCATTAGAGAAAAGTTGGAACTATTCGTGTTATGCCCTATGTTTGTCGTGTTCGAAGTTAGAAGATCGTCTTGTATAGGTGATTCTGGTTGGGAACTATTATCGCTTAGCGACCGGGGACCCGTGGAGAGGCTGTAGTCGGTATTGTTGTTGTATCGCGGTAGAAGGCTGTTGTGGTGTGATGGAGACGAACTGACGAGTCCAGATAATTGCTGATCGAGATCCACTCCTGTTGTGTCTGGTAAAACTGCAAAAAAAGAACGTGATGAAAAATATAGAATCCTCTTAATTTACCTTTATTGATCTCACTTATTTTGTACCTATATCAAATAAAAACAAAAGCAAATAAAAATGAACTATAAAATGTTTTGAATGTAACTTAAAAGTGATAAATTAATCGTGTATTGGACGCGTCACGAAAGTAATTATAATGAGCGCTCGAAAATGGCAGACAGACATTTAGGGTTGATGTCAAATGGACAATATTACAACAGAGGATGTATGTACATTTATATATTAAGCTGAGAATTTACATACTATTGTGTCCTCATTAATGCTAATCTATGTGCAGCAGCGATAAGGCAGTGTAAAAAGCATTAAAATCTAACTGGCTTTATTATTTTTGAAGTTTTAATTTTTCAATATAATTAGTGATTTACTTCGCTCTATTTCTTGATATTAATGTAGCACAGTTTATAAACATATTGTTTTAAATAATAGCAAATCGTACATTAGTTAAGAACTATGTGTTCTGTGTCAATTTCATGTGTGACCTGTATGTGAAATTAAAGTCAGTAGTTTACAAACAGGCAATGTGAATAAAAATAGCTGAAGTTCTTGACTGTTCTTTTCAAAATAAATATTTTTAATATTAAAACGGTGGCAAATATTCTGGAGGCCTCTATGGCAATCCCCAGCCCTTTTCGGGCCGCGGGTGAGTTGCCGAGCTTTTACGGATAGGTACGCTCTTTTCTTCTCTTTTCCGCCTAATTTTAGCAAGAGCAAGACTGACCGTGTAATACTTGAGCAAGAACAAGACTGACCGTGTAAGACTTGAGCAAGAACAAGACTAAGACTGCAAGACTCTTGCTCTCTCTGCGTCTTGCAGCAATTTTTTTTAGTAGTGATTTTAGAATTTCTCATTAAATCTTTAGACATATTGGAGAAATCTGGTGATTAGGTTGGGGTTTTTACAAGACTGAAGTAAACTTTAATAAATATTAATAGTATAATAGGTAATTTCAAGACTTGCAAGACTCTTGCTGCAAGAACAAGACCAAGACCAGGTATATTACGCAAGAGCAAGACTGGCTTAAACTAACATAACATTTGGGCAATACTATCCCCAAGTCGTATTGGTTTGGAATACGTATTTATGGATACGTAAATAGTTGTCTTTTGTGAAATAGAGTATTTAGAATTTATAAACAAGCGACAGATATTGCTCAGCAAGGAGGATGTGAGTCACAAATTGATATTTAATTTCACCATACTGGTTTGGTTTTATAGGCTATCAATGATTATTACTTCCGTCGTAATAAAGTTTTCAAGCCTGGGTAATGCAGGTATTAAGAACGTATTGTGTCTGTACTACACAAATAGTATAACGGAATTGTGATTATGCGGTAGTGTGAAATCACTTAGAATTAAACCTATTTAATTGAAGTCGGCGAGAAGCTGTAAAGGCCTTATGCCAAAAGCGTTAGTCATTTCCAAAAAACCCATTGAACTTCTTAATTATGCAATATTGTTTTATTTGGTACACTCTGTATATAATATTTAAACATGACAATGTAAGCTCAACTCCACATATAATATTAATATCATATTAGTTAAAATAATAAAAGTTGTGTCATTGGGAAAAAATGTCGCGGTGCAGTTTGTTGCCGTTTCTTCTGCATTAATTCTTAATTATAAGTAAATTATTATTTTTAACGTCAACAGTGTTGTAATTATGTACTATAATTATAGTAAGTACGCTGTGACTCGTCAATTATCAAGTGATCGTTAAATCCTACGATAATTAAATAATTTTTGATTCCTCCAATCGTATTTATTGAATGTTATGTATATGAAACACTAATGTGCCTCTTATTATTCAAATAAAACATTATTGGGAAGGTTCTGTGTGATAAGACAAAAGAAAGGAAGAGATGGTGGGGATATACCGAAAATAAAATTCCAAATCAAATAAGTTAGTGGGGTCTTCTCTCGTGGATTTCCATTGGATTGACAAAATATATATTTATAATATCGTGATAATGTCGAAAAAATGTTCATTCAAATCAGATCAAACTGAATCTGTACCTTTAATTAGACTAACATAAAGGACCTAATAAACGGAACACACTTTGTAGATATGACCCGCCATACAAAATGAAAATTTACCTGTATTATTAGTAAAATCCTGTGTCGACGCTTGATCTGGAACAGTCCCGGCGAAACCCAGGGCCGGTGGATTGAACTGGGTGGCAGCAGGCGCCGCACATGACGGTAAGTAAGCTGGATAGGCCCCCGCACCGCCGTAACCCCAATGCGAATTACTTGAACTCAATCCGAATTGGCTCATATCTACCAAAAAGAATACCATAACTTGTTAATAATCATAAACATCGATTTTTTTTTCATTTAAGTCAACAACCATTGTCACAAAAAACTAAAAAAAAAATTAGTGAGTGAGGTTATCGGAGGCCCTTAAAAATGCCGCTTAGGTGGCGTAAAAAGCCAGCAACACCAACCAGCCAATGCACGGACTGTGGCGTGGTTTTCCATGGGTGGCGGTGTTCTCTTATGATATAGAGACCCACCCGCTCCGTTGTCCGCTATACTATTTAAAAAAAAACTTCAGGCTTCCGTCTCGTCACAAATTCCAATGAATCAGTAAGAATACTATAAAACAATTATAGATCTAGTCACAATTAAAATTTGCTCTAAAATAAACCTTTTTCTTATATACGTTTAATTAATAATCTAATTGAAATTTTGAATTTGTTCTTATGTAATTTTCAAGCCAGGCATTATGATATTACCATCAAAATATTTATATACACTTATTCTGTATATATTAAAAGTACATATATATTACATAAGACATTCTGTATAAAAAGGTACAAAATTTGTTCGTAACTAAAATAGACATTACATTAATTAATAATGCGTGTTTATTTATTTGTCATAAAATAAAAACTTTAAAATGATATAAAAAGTTATATTACTTAAATATAGTATTAGAGAGAGTTGCAGTTATTTTACGTATAACATATTGATAATGTAAAACCTGAAATGTCACCCAAATGCGCAAACAAACGCGATACGACTTGATTCGGGTGCCACTTTTAGAGATATCGAAAGTGGACACGCAACCCGCACGATCCGTCCACTTTATTTTTCCCAGCGTATTATGGGCTTTTATTTTTCGGTATCACGGCTCCGTTTTTGGCCGGCGATCGGCTGAGTCGGTTTTTATACGATACGCGCCGATTTGTGACTTTTTTTGGCACACGAGTTGTTTTGGGCCAAACGTGGATTTTAGCGGGCACGTAGCATGCTTGTTCGATCGAACCCGTTTTCAATTCGATTTTTTGGCCTGATTGAATCCTCGCTTTGGTGAAGTTTCGCTTTAGTTTGGCGTTGCGTGGTTTCGTGGATTCATTGGCGATTTTCAAGCGTGCAAGTTGTCTATTCAGTCATGAAAGTACTTTTACAAATTGCACTACACATTAAATTATTTATTTTTTTGTGATTGTGATAACATACAAACTATTCTAAGTGTTTGTAAAGTAACTAATAAACATTATTGTTTATTGTATGTATTATTCCTATGTCCAGCAGTGGACGTATTACGGCTTGAATGATGATGAATAAACATTATTACAAAATCGTATCATGTACATCTCATAACTAGGCCCATTCTTGAAAAGATATTTATTTACACAGAGTTTAAATGACGTTCTCATGCGATCATGTCATTAAGTGTATTATGTGAAATAATGTTGGATTTCGGGGTTGAAGTAGCTTTCTTTATTAATGTTGTCAGTACTTTGTTGTGATTTATTTAATTTATTATTATTAATTATTTATTATTTAGGTGTATAAATAAATTAGGTATACTTACTTTGACAAGTGGTGATTGGAGGCATACGAAAGCCGCCTAGCGGATCCGGTGGAAAAGGGAACGGTCGCTGCCCAAATGCAAAATGGAACTGCTGCTGCTGCCCTAGGAGAGACAACACTATATATCAGTATGATTATGCTGCTCTTTAGTACATCTATTCATTGTAACTAGTGTTACCCAAACTCATTCTTGTGCAAGACCACCGCCTAATTTAAGAAAGACCAAGACCGTGTATAACTTGAGCAAGAACTTTGCGTCTTGCAGCTATTTTTTTTTTGTCAGTGTTTTTGGAATTTCTTATTAAATCTTTAGAAATTTATAAATCTGGATGGTTTTTACTATGGCTATGCTAATTTAAGCTCTAAATATTCGTATTCTGAGAGGTTCTTCTAAGATCTGAAGTAAACTTTAATAAATAGCAATAGTCTAATAGGTAATTGCAAGACTAAGACAAAGACTGGGAGCGCAATACCAAGTACTCACAAGACCAATACCTGCTGTAGTAGCGCAAGATCCAGCCTGGCTAAGTCTTACGTTTGGGGTACACGAATTGCCTTACATAAAGTTGAAAAATAAGAGTCATTCTTCTGAACTGATTTTATGTCTTTTATGAAATACTTACGTATTACTTTAACTAATATAACTAAAGTGAAATGTTTTAAATGCAACAAAAATATGTACTAGAAGAAGAACTTTTTGTTGCATTGGGGCTATATAATCAGAAATAAAATGTATCTACATGCAAACGTAAAAAATTGGTTAATTGAATACCACGCATTTTGACATTTCTAAGAGTGAACCATAGGTGTGCGTGCTAGGCTAGTACAGTGAATTAATTGACAAACCCCACTTGCCGCTTCGATAAAGTGAAACCGAATTGCCTCGCAATCCAATAGTGCACTAATCACGAGCCACCAATATCGTAGACAAGTGTTGGCTTCGCATAAAAGACGCACCCATGAGTCAAATGTTTTGCTTTTAATGCAATTAAGCTTCTAATATGATTGGTGAGGACATTGTACCGACTATATTACACTATATTGCACCGATTATATTATAGGTATTATTATATTATATAGAAATATATATAGAATATAAATAGTGCGGCTTATATTACAAATTGGTTCTATATAATAATAATAAATATATACTTAGATCTCACAATTACAATATATACTTATATAAAAAAAGTTTTAATTGTTTTGATCTTGTAATGTTTGTGGAATATCAGGGAATAAAACAAGCAATTAATAAAGAAAATACTAAAACATAAATTAATATCTGAATACAAACTGTTACTACCCGTCACACATCTGGTACATTTTTTTATCGACGATATATGTAGTTTATATAAATATATAATATAAACATATATATGCCTTTTTATTTCGATGATTCAAATAATATTTAGTGAAATAGAAATATTTTTTTATGGTATGGCGTGCAATGGAGTAGGCGGATGTCCTCTATGGTAAAAGATTACCTTCTCCTATGGACAACCGACCATCAAATAACAATCCACGCTTTGGTTGTGATGCCGGATTTTCACGCCGTTATAATGGTATAAAAATACGAATAACATTGAGGTTTCTTAAATCATTTTTATAGTTTATCTTTTAATAATAATGTATTTTAAAAAACTTTTGTATTCATTGTATCAAAAAGAACTTACTATAGATTTTTAAGCATTTAAAGTGCTGAATAATAAATAAATTTATATATATTATATCACATTATAAAATTAGATCATAGGATTTGACTTAAGGGAATTAAATCATAAGTTAGTTGGCAAAAGGTCTTTTTTCTAGCTTGTTTTTTTATACGATCATATAAAATGGTTGATTAAGCAAATACTTAAATCTTTTATGTAATAGTTGTATTAATAAGGCGTTATAGTAGCATTAGTTGCAACCGTATTAGGTGATAAATTATTGAGATATCAACATACGGAAAAATTCTCTTCTATTTTATTCTTTTTTATAATTTAGCGGACAACAGGAGCAGGTGGGTCTCCTTTATGGTAAGCAAACACCTCCACCCATGGACACACGCGCCACAGTCCGCGCATTGGTTGTGTTGCCAGCTTTTTAAGCCGCTTTAGCAGAGTATCTTCACTCACTCAGCGAAACAATAAAAGTTCCTTTTCAAATACAACTCGTCATTTCACGCTGAGTATTCTTATAGAGAGCTGAGTATTCTTCATAGAGCTTAGAATAGTTTTTTCACATTCTTGAATTATAAAAAAAGTAAGGTTAAAAACATGGTAGAAAATTAAATCAATTCCCGTCGCCTCTTAGAGGGACCGCACAGGTGTGACACTGACGTGTTCAGTCGTGCAAATTATTCAAGCTACAAGCCGATATTGTCCGCCCTTCACAATATAACTCAATCTAGCTGTAGGAATTTGTATTACACGTGTTTATTACAGATAACGATCGTGCCTACACCTACAGTTAATTAATATCAGGTCTATGACGTGCACATTCAAGTATGACACATTAAAAGGCCATCTTGACATGTCTATTGAGAAATGTAACCCTTCTTGTTGTTTCAAGTGTTTCATAATATCAACTTCACTAAATTTGTTTATTATTCATAAAACTAATGCATAAAAATCAACGATCAAATATATTTCTATGCAGATGGACTTTTATTAAAGAATTTTCCTAGAATTAAATACATGATATGGGTGTTACTAAAGAAATTTCGAAATTATATGCCTGAGTCATTGAAGCTGAGTCAGATACACATAACAACAACAACATTTTGGATGTTACTTTTTCAATTTAATTTATACTGTCCTATACTGCTGTTACTAAAAATGAAAACGTCTTACCACTAATGAATAAAAATATATCATCAGTTTGTTAATCCGAAAATCACTCTCTCATCTTGTACATACTCCAAAACGATTTACTAAAAAGTCTGTTCATCTTAAATGAAACAATATTGTTATGCATTACATATTGTCAACATATTATAACGATAATGTTTTTGTTAATATGAATTTTAATAAATATTAATTACAAAATTATGTTTACTAATACGTATATTGATTATAAAATAAATAGATTTGAATTAGAAATCATTAATTTTCTGCTGCCTTAATGACGTTACCGCAAGGGAATTTCTATCTGATTACGTATAGCACTGATCCATAACAGTGGTAATTGAATCTTTTTGTACAGACAACGAATCTTGAAAATATCATAGTTTGGAGATGCAGGTTCTAAAACACGTGAAAGTATGGAGAAATGAAATTTCTTTAAGCTAAATAAGTTAACTGAATCCTTTTATTTTTGTAAAAACTACTTATTGTCCATGAATGTGGACGTCCAGTTAAAATAAATAAAGCTTTCAAAATATCATACAGTAACTTGATTAAGTTCAGCGAGTGTCGGTCGCCATTGGGCGCATCGATACCAAATCGACAGACATAAACGTTTGTAAAAGCGGCGCACACAGAGACGCACGGCCACACACCCCCGTAAAAGGCTCGATGTATAAATCAACGGCACAACAATTACACACTTTCATGGCAAGTTGGAATTAGAAACTGTCATTTGCACCGTTCGAGGGTTCGAGGGGGCAGTGGGGGGTATGTTACGCGGGAGGGAAAAATAGGGTGCACGACTGTGGACCTGATTAAAGGATTACACTGGGGTGGCGTCCGGTCTAGTTAGATTTATTATTGCAAGTATTTCAACTAGTTAGCCACGGCTTATTCAAATCCTTTACAATTCTCAGGATGAGCGCAGACCTTACAATTGTCATTTAGCAGATGATACCTATAATTTTTTTACCGTGTAGCAAACAACGGAGAAGACGGGTCCTATATGTGGTCCCACTGACAGCCGCGCCACATCCCGCGCATTGGTTGTGTTGCCTGCTTTTTACACCGCTTAGGCTCCATTTTAAGGGTCTCCGATATCCTCACTCACTCAGCGAAACACAGTAGTAGCACTGTTTCAAGTATAATTTCCATTTCATGCACATTTATATAGCCACAGAGATCTAATCAAAATGGTTAAAAAATAAATTTTAAATATAAATGTTTGAGGGAGCTTGTCAATTGTCATTATGTAGAAGTATCATATCATCTGAGATCCTCGTCGTTTAATGGTATTAAATATGTACCATTAAGTGAGATGTATCGGGTTCGAATCCAGACCACTACAAATATAAATTATAATTATATTTATAATTTATATTTGTAGGGGAGCACCGTGGGAGATCCATGCTGAAACATATGCTGATGCACTAATTGTGCCGGTTCGTCCGTAGTGATACCACGGACTCACAGAATACTCAGTGTGAAATATATGCTCTTTTCATATGAATAAACTGTAAAAAGTTTAGTATATTTAATAGAAAGTTATAAATATTAATGAAGAGCCATGCAGAAGCCATCCGAAGTGATACCAAAGGCTCACAGAACACTGAGATTGAAATGGTAGTTGTACTTGAGATGGTGATGTGATATGGGATAATGGTGATATCGGAAAACCTTTAAAAATGACGCTTAGGTGGCGTAAAAGTAAGGAAGTAAAAGTTCTTTTACCATACAGGAGACCATCTGTTATATGTTATAAAAAAAGGAAAAGACAACGTGCGATGGTGACCATCAAATCTAAGTCA